>CM037854.1:70978263-71010848 GCA_021234595.1 Delia radicum | reverse complement strand
GGGTTATTCCAAACACAATGCTTTTTTTTTCGTCTCAAGCTTTTTATTTCTTTCATGTAAAGAAAATAAAAATCAAAAACGGCAAGTAAGCTCTAAAATAATTAGCAACAAACAAAAGTAGTTGTTTATTATTGTAAACTTTCTGCTAAATTGTGCAAATGGTGCTTTAAACTGTATATCATGCCTATTACATACAAATATACCTGTCTCCACACATGTTATTCATTAAGAACATGGAAAAAGAGTTGAAAACAATAGAACAATAACAAAAAATTCAACTGTTTTTCAATGATTGTACTTATTTTTATTGCTTTTTTCCTGGTTTTTTTACCTGAAAAAATGTTATCAATGTCATTTTGACGTTCTAATTTTACTTTGTCTCTGCGTTTTTTCCGTAATGTCACATTTTTTTTAATTAAGTCATAATCATTACTTGAGCTGTTTCGTTTTGCTTTATGTGCATCGCTATTAAAAAGTGCAAGAAGTGATAAATTGATTAAGATTAAAAAATAAAATTAATAAATCAATTATTTGGTGTTTTCAAGTGAATTTATAATCGCACGATGGTAAGTACAGCTAAAAATTTCCGTACTGTCACACAGTTATTTAATAAAAAATCGTAAAAAATAAAATAAATAAAATGTATATTAATATAATACGAAGTTTTGATCACCTTTTTCTTGTTTTTATTTTCCGTGAAATAACTTTTTAGAAGAAAAAAACAAAAAAAAATATCACCAATTTCTTTACTGTCACTTTTAAGTAAAAAGGTTTTTTTATTTTAAAAGCTTATTTCTCGAAAATTCTGATTGATTTCAATACTGCCTTTCTTTTGATGTAAAGATAATTTGTTATATTACTTTGAATGACTATTGTTGTTGTTATTCTTCTAAAATCTTAAAGGTTAAACAAAGGCAAAGTTGACGGGAGCTGAAAGAGCAAACGTTTATCGAGAAAAAAGAAAATTAGACAAGAAACGTGATGATGAATACAAAAAACAGAAAGAGAAAGGTACACGTTATATTTCGAAAATTTAGGACATTTTAATTTTTTTTTATGTGTAGAAATTCTAAAAAAATGAAAAGAAACGAAATGCCGAGGAAGATTGCTGAAGGCCTATACGAGCTAAGGATAGAGAACGGGAAGCGTGCCAATAAGGCCTTAGTGCGACATGAAGAACCTGCATCGATTGTTTTGCCACATGCTTCGAATATGGAGCTGATGAAGAACCATTTACTATTTCACAAATAAGGCGTATCGGAACTTAATTCAGTTAGACAACGAAAGGAAAGGTACAGGAAACAGCTTCAATCCAAAAATTTTAAACTAAATTCGACAGTAAAACAGTTTACAAGAAAAACTAAAACGAGTTGAGAAAGAAAACCGAAAATTCAAAAAGAGATTCCAACGTTTAAAACGAAAACAGAAAGAGAACTCAATGGGAGAAACTTCGGAAAAAAGAACATTAAATCTCACTTGTAGAAATACGAAAATTGTTTTATCAAATCTCAAAACAGAAATATATACAAGCCAGAAAACCAGTTGATACAATTATCGTTTCAAAACTTTTAAAGCGATACAGACTCATGGGGCTTATAGCACGTAGGCGTAAATTACTCTCAAAAACACTGCCAAATAAAAATTTATCCAAAATTACAGCAATTCACGACTTTTACCTAAGAGACGACGTTAGCAGAGTCTGTGCTGGTAAAAAAGAGACTGTAACTCGTGGAAAAATTAAAGAACAACGACGATACTTATGCGACACAATGAAAAGTCTGTATAAACTATTTAAACACTGAAAACAAAAATATTTCATTGTCCTATACCTCTTTCACCCGACTGAAGCCTTTCTATATAAAAAAACCGTCTGCTGTAGACAGAAATACATGCGCATGTCAAGAGCATGCTAATATTAATTTTAAAATAATGAAATTATTTCAATACAATATAATCGCCGAAAGGGAACACTCAAACTTAATGAAAGACATAATGTGTGATAATCAGTCTGCCCTTTGCGCTTGGGGTATCTGTCAGAGTTGCAAAGCAAAAAAAAGTTCTCGTAAGCGGTATTAATGAAGATGAGACATGCAAATACTATAAATGGGAAATTGTTGCCGAAGAAAGAGCAAACAAAAAGGCTGGCTCTCTAGAAAGATATCACGTTAAGGTCATGAAAAAGGTGGAAAAAACTTCAACATTAGCTAATCTCACGAATTTGTTTCAAAGCGATATGCAAAAGTTTAAGAAGCATGCATTTAATGTTAAAAATCAATACAATGCTTACCGATTTTGCAAAGAAAATTTAAAAGAAACAGAGGCAATGATTCATGTGGACTTCTCCGAAAATTATTCATGCAAGCTTTCGGAAGAAGTTCAATCCTTTCATTTTGGGGCTTCTCGAAACCAAGCTTTCCCTTCATACTGGCTTGATTTACCTCAGAAACTATGAAAAACCTATTAGCTTCTGCACGATTTCTGAAAGTCTGGAGCATGGGACCTGGAGGGATTTGGGCTCATTTAGAATCCCATTCTGGAGTACTTAAAAGAGTGTGCACCCCAGGTATCAATACTACATTTTTTTTCAGACGGACCATCGTCGCAATATAAACAAAAAAATAATTTTTATTTGCTCTGTCATCGTTTATATGAAAAAAAGTTCAAGTGCGCAACATGGTCTTTCTTTGAGAAATCTCATGGCAAGGGTGCAGCAGACGGCGTGGGAGCTGTTGTCAAGCGAACAGCGGATGGTCTTGTAGCTCACGGTGCAGACATTTCTAATGCGGAGTCTTTGTACAATATTCTGCTAAACAAGACAAATATAAAATTGTTTTACATAAACGTAAAAGACATTTTTGATATAAATAAAACATTGCCTAAAGACTTAATGACAATTCGAGGCACAAGAGATATCCACCAAATTATGACAAATAAAAAAGGTGAAGTAACTTATAGAAACCTGTCTTGCTATTGTGCAAATAATAATTGGATGGCCGGAAAATTATGCCTTTGTCATGGGTTTAAGGCAAAGTCAGCAAAAATTAACCGCTTAAAAAAAACAAATAGAAAAAAAACCAATCGGGAATCAATTTTTTATGAAATATTCACAGATTCCGATGAATAGATTTGTTCATGAATTTTTTGTTAATATAATTGGATTACTTTTATTTTTTGTTTCGTTTTTATAAAAAGAAAAAACAAACAGTAACCAAAAACAAAATAATGAATAAATGTTTAAGTTTTCGTTACACTTGAAATTTAAATTGGATTTTCTTTACTGTCACAAAAAATTCCGTACTGTCACTTTTTATTTTTTCAAGTTTCCAGCAAAATACAACAATTTTCTTCCAAATTGTTTGAAGCAAATTTGTAACTTTAAATGTAAGCTGCACAAAACAAATTTTTGTAAAAAAATTACTTTTTTTTAATTCTTGAATTATAAAAGGAAAAAAAAATAATTGGAATCTCTTCGAAAAATAACTTTTTGCTATTACTAACCCGTTTTTTTTTTAAGAAAAACATCCAAAGCTGGTAAATAATAAGTGAACGAATGCGATAGTAGGCTTTGTTCTAACATTTTTGCATTAATTTCTTAGTTTTGTAAATTTTTGTAAAAAGTGACATTCCGGAAAATATTTCACCAAAATGCAATAAAAAAGCAAACAAATTTTTTTTAAAGAAACTAAAAGTAATTTCGCAATCTGCACAAATTTTAATGCAAGTAAACAATTTCAGAGAATGAATTCCTCAACCTTTAAAAAAAAAAAAAAAAATGCTCATGTACACTACATTTGGAATTAACCCATATTTAGAACGCAAATGCAGGTATGACTATAAATCGTAACTATGCATATGGACATTTTTCAAAACTTTTCGATATTGATGAAACTGACTCAATTTTACAATAATTTCTTTAATTTTGAACTGTAAAGAAAAAGTCCGCGAGATTTACTTAAACAATTAAATGGATAATCTTTATAACAAATTTCAGTTTAATATAAGTCAATTATTCATACGTCCACACAGAGAAAAATTTAGCTATTTGCCAACTGAAATTCGGTTACTACGACTCAATTCGTTATTACGAATTTCAGTCGGTTGGTACAACTGAACATTAATTTTCGCAACAAAGTTCGGTTAATTCAGCTGAATTTAGTTGCAACACCGAAAATATTCATAAATCTAATCTAAATATCGTTGTACTAACTGAATTTATAAGTTGTTACCATTAAAATACACTTTTTATTTAACGCTCAAAAAAAAAAAAATGTCATTCTTAAGGGTATATTATTTGCACCTTACAACTAAGGACTCCAAGTCGTTTAATATAAACTCGGTTGCACTTGGAGTACTTCACACTATCTGTACTGATGCTGTGCCACCAACACCTAAAAAGTTATGCGGTGTTAATGGTTTGAAGCAAAAAAATTGTTAAAGCTTCTGATGAGATCTTTAGCCAGATCGAAACACATGTTTCAACCTAGCTAATATATTTAAATATGCGGAGGTTGAAAGCTCGTTAAGTTTAATATATCTAGTACATATTTCAAGTCTACAAAGCGTCACGGATGTGCCATTAAAAAAAATTAAAAGTTTTTTTAATTCCAAAAATTTAAAAATTTGGAAAAATGTCCATATACCATTGGGATTTCTTTTTTAACATTCTTTGTAGACACACTTGTAAATGCTTGTTGCACTTATGCATTTACTATCCGTGAATTCATCCATCTTTTGTGGATATAAAATCTACTGTAAAAAAAGTCTTATTTTTATAACCACCGCTAAATACAATTTTCTTTTGTTTTACACAGAGTTTCAAAGGAGTTCATTACATAAACAGAATTCTTACTTAAAATGTTGGTAGACGAACATTTAGTTTATTTTTCGTGCCGAATAAGTGGTATAAATTTCATTGAAAAGCTTAGGCCGGTTTGAGGGTTAAATAGGTGTAAAATTAGTACTGCATTTAAGAAAAATTTAATTTTATTAATGCAAGGGAATGTTCGCTAATGCGACTTGATAGCTAAAGTGGTCCTTTCTTTTTTTTTTAGTTGTTGCATGAAAATGTCAAGTTTAATTTCCGCTGTCACTATTTAAAAAAAAAATTGTCCCATTTGAATTTGGATCATCGCTCTAATAAAATTTTATAATTTTTTTTTAAATTTCCTTAAATTAATTTTTAAAATGGTATATTAATTTAAATCTCTGGTCTCCAACAGATAAGTTAATGAAAGAAGCATACAATTGAAAAAAATATGCACATTTTAAGGAAGAAAATGAAAAAAACGAATGTATAATATAAATAGAAATGCAACAGTAATGTTTTCTTAAAAAGAAAATTCTAAAGTTTCTTTTCATGTACTCTATTATACGTGTGATGATGAGCTTATTTTCCTCAACATTATCTATGAAGATTAACTTCCCGATTAAAAAAAATGATATGGAGCTTAATGTAGTCATAGTAATTTTATGTGATCTTATTAAATTTCCTCCAAATATGGGCCCATATCTATTTGTATGGGGTTATAACTAATATTATGCAATTAAATAAATGACCAGAATTGTATTAGATGCTATCAGTTTTGTATCTAACTGTATCAGTTTATATCTAAATTGATACAAATATATATAATTATATAAAAAACAGATATTTTTGTATCCGGATTTTGACCTGATATAATTGTATACGATTGTGTGTAAACTGATACATTTAAATATAATTTGATGCGAGATTTAGTCTAGTAAAATTGCACTAAATTTTACATTTTTGTATATGATTGTGTGAAAATATACACAATTTCATACAAATGTATGTTCATTCTATCATATCTATAAATAAAAAAAATATTAAGAAACATATTATTTGTTTAAGTCCTAATAAAAATTAAAATTGTCCCGAAAGTGGACAATTTTACATAATTGTGCTAAAACGATGCGTATTATATATTTCATTATGAAAATAATAAAAAAATCGAGAATACTTATACAGTAGAAACTCGATTCTTGCACGTAATGAAAACCGGGCTCGGTGCAAGTTTCGAGATTGTCGCAAGTACCGAGTATTAATTTTCCATACAAAATAAAAGGCACATACATCTGTTTAGAATCTATGTTTAATATTTCAATTCAAAACACTAAAGTTCAACGCATTCGTATAACAGTAGATACATATTTTATGTGGAATTAAAGAAATTTAAAAATTTTTGTTTGTTTTGTACAAAGTCGCTTGTTCAGTACTACACTGCTTCTTAGTCTCTGGAGCATCATAATATCGTCTAATGAAGCATTGTTTTTCTCCGCCCATTCTAAGCAAATATTGTTGCAAGTATCGAGTTCAAAATTTTCGGATGTCGCAAGTACTGAGTGCGTAATGAAAAATATTCCTATGTTGCAAGAATCGAGGTGTGCAAATATCAAGTATGTGCAAGAATCGAGTTACTACTGTAGTTCGCTACCATTATTTTTTTGAATTTTTCTGCAAAAGTAGGCTCACAAATTTGGTAATCCTAAGCATATTTTTGGAAATATATTTATAAAATTTCCATAAAGTTATCTTGGTCCGCTACATCTTTCCATTTAAAACAAGTAATAAATAAAATTACTTATTTCAAACTAAGTGACGCTGTGGTGGACCCAAATTAATCTATGGAAATTTTAGAAATGTTATTCCCATAATATGCTCAAATATTCGAAGGCCGCGGGTAGAAACTATAAGTCCCCTTAAAAAAATTTTAGCTTTTATATATAAACAGCACAATAATACCTATCGTTTGAGTAGGTGACGAAATACGCAAATTTATTAAATTCGGGACATACTAATATACAGCCATTAGACTTTTAAGTCGACAATATATAGTTTCATATAAAATAATATCTACATTTTTTTGGTCTGGAGCGATATACCTTTACATATAACTATGAATAGGTCAAGATATCGTGTTATCCAAAATTAAATATATTTTTTTCAATATTACACTATATGATATTATACGATATATAAATTTTATATGTTTTATATCTAATTACACATGGATTCGTATATAATTATAAAAACCATATACAACTATATTTTGGCTTATATGTAATAAGATGTAATTATATATGGAATCGTATTAAACATTTTTGAGGAAAAAAATTTTATATATAAACATATATATTTACATATATTAGCATAGAATAACATATATATTTATATAAAATAACGCATGACTATATGTAAATTATTTAACTCGGGTTGGCATAAAGTTATTCTATTTGTTAAAAAACTTTTTCTTCAAACAATAATATCATCCCGGGTAAAAATAGTTATAGCTAGTCATATATAATTTCATTAAGTCATATCGGACTTTGAATGGGGTCATATTACCGCTTATATCATTTTATACAAATACATCTGATAATTTTTATTGAGAACATTTTTATATGGTACTTGATATAATTATATGTCTCCAAATCTTACTCCATATATAACTGCATAGGCCATCCCGAGGTAAAAACGTTTACATATAATCATGCATTATTTTATACAAATATATATGTTACTGCATGCTATTATTTGTAAATGCGTATGTTTTCCCTCTAATTTTTTTAATACGACGCCACTTTTATTTACATCTTATTACAAATCGAACAATATATATTCGTATATTCGTATATGACATATACAATTATATATGGTTAATCTAATTATGTACGAATTTATGTATAATTTTTTGTGTTCATGGTACGGTTTGCAAGCGAGAAAGCGATAAAGTTAAAATTTTGCAAAATTTCAAAAAATTAATTTTTTGAAATAAACACAATTTTCAAAATCTTGAAAATATATTTATGTTGAATAGAAACTGTTGATACTATAACACAAAGTAAGATTGAAGTTTAACCTTTAAAAAATCTCTAATTTTGGTCCAAGTACATACAGGATTCTAAAAGGATACCTGTAAAGGACATTGCCTTAACTTTTTATGAAATTTGGCAGACAGATTATATTAGGTAGTTTTAGCAAAGCCTTTAAGTTTAATAAATATATGTTAAAGTTTAGGAGCGTTTTCGGTCAATTTCGCGTTTTTCGAAAAACGAAGATCGCAATATCTTCTTAAGCAAAAGTACACAAAAGGTATTTTTTGGACTGCAGTTATATTTATCTTGGTAAGACGAATAATTTATTAATTTTTATGTATTAGTTTTGAGATTCGCTCTAATTCTATTTTGGCCATGTCGCTTAAACAGGCAACGAAAACAATTTTGGGAGAAAAATATATTGTTTATTTTGTGTGCCGAACAAGGGGTATACGTTTGAGGGTTAAGTGCATATTTTTGTTGCACATTCTTACTTATGTAGCTTAAAATGCATATTTTTATTGCATATTTTTATTAAAATTTTCTCAGTTTTTCGTATAAAATCACTTAATATTATTTTATGTTTCAACAATGAGCATACAGACTAAAGAGTATACAAGCTCCTCAAGCCCTTTAAGTTTTCTCTTAAATTTTATATGCAAACTACGATTCAGATACAGGCTTTATTGGTTTTTTAAATGAGTATTTTTCAATTTAAATAAATATAATTTTGTGTTAATTTTGCAGAGATTATATTAAACCATACAAATTAAATTTAAATTTTAATTTAATTGTTTAAAAACATGAAAATAATTAATTAAAAAAATGTAAGTGCATAATTTTTTTTCATGCATACATGAATTTCCTGTACCTGGTCATAAACTAACGAACAAGAGTAATTCTTTATCGCATCAATCTTACTTTTAAGGGTTAAAAAGGTGGGGTAAAAAATGTCTTGTTATAGTAAAGCTAACATGTCAATGCAACCATAAAAAGGGGCATTAGAGATTTAAAACAATTTTCTTTTAAATTTTTCTAATACGACTTTTTAACATTAATTATACAGTTACACCAATTTGATTCATCTTCTTTGTATATTTTTTATAAACAGCATTTTTCACCTTTTTATGGACTTCCGTTTACGTTTCATTTTGAAAATGATTTTTTCTTTTCATAAAATGCATGACAAATCAAAAAGAAAAATCTAACATCATGCACTTATGATAGTATTTTTATTCGTTACACAAATTCTATTTTTATAAATTACACCTAAGACATGCACAATAATGATCCTACATGTAACATTTTACAAAATAGAAAAAAAAAAAAATAAAGGAAAAATATCGACAAGACTCATAATTGTCAAGTCATTGACCTTAACTTTTTTCTAAATAAAATCAAATATAAATTTGATGCACATCCCGATTAAAAACAATTGATATGAATCTTTATGTGGTCATATCAATTTCTATATGACGCTATATGCAATCTTAATAAATTTCATCCGAAATATGGTTTCCATATAATTATATCTGTTTGTATTGTTTAGATCTGATCTGATGCAATTAGATAAATGTCCAGAACAATTTTATCCGCATTATGACCCGATAGAATTGTATTAGATTGTATCAGGACGGATCAATAAGTCCGTGAATTTTTGAATGAAACACAATTTTTTTTACAAAAAAAAAAATTATTTTTCAACATAATCTTCTTTTAGCTCAATACATTTAGTCCAACGTTTCTACAATTTTTGTATCCCTTCCAAAAAATAGAATTTTTTGAGGTCCATAAAATAGGCATTTGTTTGATCAATAATTTCATCGTTGGAGCTAAATCTCTTTCCACCGAGGCATTTCTTTAGGCTTGGAAATAGTCACTGGGAGCTAAATCCGGAGAATATGGCGGATGAGGTACCAATTCGTAGCCCAATTCATGGAATTTTGCCATTGAGACTGCACACGTGTGCACCCGTGTGCACCCGTGCATTATCTTGATGAAAAGGAACTTTTTTCTTGGCCATATGGGGTCGATTTTTTTTAAATCCTTGTTAAATCGGTCCAATAAGTTGACATAATATTCGACGTTTATTGTTTTTCCCTTTTGAAGGTAATCGATGTGGATTATCCCGCGTGCATCAAAAAAAAACTGTTGCCATCACCTTATTGGCCGACAAACTTACCTTGGCCTTCTTCGGAGCCGGTTCACCCGCAGCAACCCATTGTTTAGACTGCTGCTTGGTCTCCAGAGTGTTGTAATGGATCCATGTTTCATCCACAGTTACAAAACGGTGCAAAAAACTCATTCAAATTGCGGTTAAACAACTCCAAACAATCCTTTGAAGTTGTCTCACGATTACGTTTATGGTCAATTGAGAGCAAACGCGGCTCCCATCTTGCAGACAGCTTTCTTAAACATAACTGATCATTTAAAATCGAAACACTGCCATATGAAATGCCTATGGCATCAACAATCTCACGCACTTTTACTCTTCGATCGGCCAACACCTTATCATGGATTTTTTCAACATTTTCGGGTGTATTGACCTCAATTGGCCGTCCTGAACGTTCAGCGTCATTTGTACTTTCTTTTTTTTCGCCAAAAATAATGTTTAATGAGCACTCGAAATTCACTTTTTTCCATTTAAAAAAAAAAATCCACGTGGTTGTATGTTTTGAACAGCTGCTAAAGGCAAAGTAAATGACGGAACTTGCTCAAAACGTGACAGTAGTCTATTAACAGGTGGTACTTAATGGGAGCAGTGTTGCATTTCATATAACTACGAGGGATGTTCGAAAAGTCACGGTCTTATTGATCCGCCCTTGTATAATTATATAAAAACCAGATATTATTTTATACGGATTTTTACTTAATATTATTGTATATGATTTTATATAAAAAAAGTTACGACATAAATCCTTTTTAAGATTTACTGCACATTAGGGTGTCCCGAAAGTGTACAATTTTACGTAATAGTGCTCAAACGTTGAGTATAATCTACCTGATTATTGAAAAAAATCGAGAATACCTTTAGTTCACTACTCGTATTTTTTTGATTTTTGTACAAAATTGGGCTTAACTTTGGTAATGCTGAATATATATTTATAAATATTTGGAAATATATTTATTAAATGGGGTAGACCAAAATAAATCTATGGAAATTATATAAATGTTTTCCCCATAATATGCTCAGCATTGCCAAACTTTTAAACTCTTCTTTGTCCAAACATTTCAAAAATACACTACGAAGGCTTTGGGTAGCAACTATAAGTAAAAAAAAACAGCTCATAATACCTATCGTTTGAGTACGTGCCATTATTCGCAAATTCTTAAAATTCGCGACATGCTAATATACAGCCATCAGGCTTTAAAAGCGGCAATATATAGTTTTATCCAAAAGAAGATCTACATTTTTCTAGTATGTAACAATATATAACAATGAATAAGTCCAGATATCGTTTTATTCAAAATTAAATACATTTTTTTTAATATTACACTATATGTTATAATATATGATTTTTATTTGTTTTATATCTAATTATACATGTATTCGTACATAACTATATACTTACCATATTTAATTGTATATGTCGTATACGATTATTTATTGGTCGATATGTAAAAAGATGTAATTATATGTGACATCGTATTAAAACATTTAGAGGAACAAATTTTTATATATAAACATACATAAACATATGTATTCATATATAATAGCATGCAATAACATATATATTTATATAAAATAATGCATTATTATATGAAAACCTTTTTACTCGGAATGTTAATTTTATAATTTAAGATATTTATTTTAGAATTAATTTTTCTATGATGTGATAAAAATAAATTGTGATACAATTTAATTTAATTTTCCTTTCTTTTTTGTATTATTGCAATTAAATGAATGCCTCGCTCGAATAAGGGTATACGCGACATTTTTTTTGAAACGCGTTTTTTTCGAAATATTTTTTATCAACCATTAACACGTTTACCCTAAAAAAAGTATAAACTAAAAATTAAGTTTACTTACGTCTTACTAAAATGTTGTTTCTAAAATTTCAGTAAAGTAAATAAAATTGGTTACGAATAATGCAAATTTATTAGATTTTAATTTTTTTTTTTCAAGTACTCAAAAATAATATGCAATTTCTTTAATTTTCCTTTCTTGAGTTAGGTTAATATTCATAAAATAATCTTATAATTATTTTCGTTAATATTAACTTTAAAGATAGATGAAATCAGGTGTTTCCAACTCAACAATTCGGATTCCGGTCTGGTCACAACACCTCTCATCCTTTATACAGAATTAAATCTAAAATCAAACATAATTTCAATATTATGCAGTCCACGGGTATGGTGTTGTTGGATATCAAGTCTGCTATTGACTCTGTATGGCACGAAGGTCTGGTGTACAAAATGATTAATTTAAATTTTCCTCCGGAAATAATAAAAATATTACAGAGCTTTTTAATTGACCGATCGTTCAAAGTTTATATAGTTAAGAACTCCTCTACACAAATTAATATTCCCAAGGATCTTGCTTATCTCCAATATTGTATAATATATTTACGTCTGATTTTCCTACATTGTTTGACTGCACTTCATCTATATTTGCTGACGACACGGCGATTCTCTGTCATGGGGTTATCATAGCAAGCCTACAAAACGCGTTAATAAATTTAGAAGAATATTTCAAGAAATGGAAAATTCTTATAAATCTACAAAAAACTCAAGCAATATACTTCACTCGCAGAAGAAATTCTTGTTTTATATCCCAAAGAGATTTAAACATTAATAACAACACAACTATAAAATGGGAGTCTGAAGTTAAGTATCTTGGAGTAATATTGGACTCAAAAATTATCTTTAGCAAACATGTTTCTTACTTCATAAACAAAATAAATAATGTCACAAGACTTTTGTATTCTTTCATTAATAGAAAGTCAACATTAAGTCCATATAATAAACTTATAATGTTCAAAGCTATTTTTATGTCCATACTTTATTATGCTGCCCCCGTGTGGAATGATGTCGCAACCTGTCATGTCAAAAAAACTTCAAATAAGTCAAAATAAATTACTCAAGATTTACAATCTTCCTCGGCATTATTCGACTCAACGATTGCACTCCATAAACGGTATCGAAATGGTCAATGATAGAATTTTGAAGCTCACTCACAATTATGATATCAGATGACAATTTTCTGAATATTTACACATTAACGAATTGTCAGTTAGCACGTAGTTTTAAGTTTTATCTTAACATTAAAAACTTTTTTTTTTTTTTATTTAAATAGGTTTTTGTTTCTTTTTTCCTAAACATAAAAAAAAAAATATTGTAAAATATAATATTATTATATCTTTTGTAATTAGTTTTCTAAGTAGAAAAGGCTAATTATCGCCTGAACTCTTTAAATTTGTATTATTACTTTGTAAATATATATCCATGTTATGTCAATAAATAAATTGAATGAAATTGATTACTTGAAGCTCTGCCAACTTTGACGATTTTTGAAATGAAATATGATAAATCAGCTAATTTAAAGCAGACTTTATCTACTGACAGTTCCTTACACGTCACCAAAAATCGTCAGAGGACCAATGTAGAAGGGGTTTTGGTGACGCAAAATAAAACATGTAAGAACTTGTCAGTAGATAAAGTCTTCTTTAAATTAGGATGAAGACATTTTTTAATTAAATGATCTTGAACTTGAATAACACATGATGAAATGAAAGAAACAATATTGAGTTTGTCACCAAGGAAGAGTTCTGGTCACGACAATGTATCTCCAAAAATTCTTTTAAAATGTGTTGATGATTTACACCTTTTCTTGTAGACATATTTAATAACATCATAAGCAAGGACACATACCCAGATATTTTGAAAATTCATCGAGTGGTTCCGATTCCGAAAGAAAATAATGCAGTAACAATTGACAAATATAGACCTATTGCTGTCTTATCAGTAATTGATAATGTGTTTGAAAGAATATTATATAATCAAATTTCTGTTTATATGCAAAGAAAAAATTTACTTAATAATTTTCAATACGGCTTTAGAAAAGGATGTGGGACAGAAGAGGCTGTTGTCAATGTTGTAAATTTTATATGTAAAGGTTTAGATCAAGGCCATAGTGGCATAGCTGGTATTTTTTATGATTTCTCCAAAGCATTTGACCTAATAGATCACGAAATTTTATTACAAAAACTAAATTACTATGGTATTGTTCAAAGAGATTTATTACTACTAAAGAGTTATTTAACTAATCGTAAACAATATGTTCAGGTTGGCAGTAGTAAAAGCACTTTTCGAAAAGTTGAGTATGGTGTACCCCAAGGCAGTGTGCTGGGGCCTTTGTTATTTACTATTTTTATCAATGATTTGACTAATCTTGGTTTATCAGGAAAGCTTTTTATGTATGCGGATGACATATGTTTGTTTTATCCGTACAAGCATGAGGTAGCAGCAAAAAGCCTATATGGAACGTGATGCAGCCCTGATATGTGAGTATGCGAGAATTAACAAGCTTGTTTTAAATGCTAATAAGACACAATTGCTAAGATTCAGACCAAGGTCGCATAGCAGCAATAGTTTTACTGTATTTGTTGATGGCAAAGGAATTATTGAAGTAAATTCTATTAAATACTTAGGCATACATCTGCAGAGTAATCTTGCCTGGAACATGCATCTGCGGCATTTACGAACGAAAACATCTCAAGCTGTAGGTTTGTTGTACAAATTCAAGAACAAGTTTGAAATGGATACAAAATTTATAATTTATAATGCTCTTATTCAAAGTCAATTAAGTTACTTAGCTATTGTTTACGGCTGTAGGAAAAGTAACGAACTAAGATCACTTCAACGGATGCAAAATAAAGCTCTGAAAACCATCTCCGATCTACCAATTCTGCATCCAACTATTTCACTATACACTGAACGTTTTCCAACTGTTTTGCCAATTTATGGTATTTATAAAATGCAACTGTTGTTATATGTCTTCAAGTGTACACATAATATTGGCCATCACACAATACAGTTTCAACGGAGTCTACACTCAATTAATACAAGAAGCAATGGGGACTTATCAGTAGCCCGGTGTCGATTAGAAACAACTAAGCAGCGAATAGAGTTTATGGGTAGTCGTGAATACAATAATTTGCCACAATATTTAAAAAATGAAAATAGAATTTCAACCTTTAAAAGATTGCTGAAAGAACATTTGTTGCAACATATTGAAGATCTTCTGATGTGAATATTTCGTTTTGTATATTTTCTTTTTCTATTATGGTTTATATATTGACAATTTATATAAGTACGTTTGTATTTTCTTACTTTATTTTTTTTTTTTTTTATTTATTTATTTTTTAATCTGTAAATAAATAGGTACGTAATGAAATGTAAATAATATGTTATACTTTTGCCAGCTTGCCTCAACAATGTCTTTAAGGCGCTGAGGCATCATCGAATTTAAATAATGAATAATGTAATGTAATGTAAGAAAAAATAAAAAAAAAAAAAAAAAAAAAAAAAAAATTAACTTTTGGTTTTAATTTTTTAAAATTTAAAAGTAAAACATTTTAAATCTGTTAACTTTACAAATTGTAGTTATATTCGATGTGAATTTTAGTAAGTTGATATTACTCTGTAAAATTAGCAAAAGCTTTTACTAATATTTGTAGACTCAAAATAGCAAACAAAACCTGTAATATAAACATACTTCTTGATATATTTAAATTAAATTTAGTAGAATGCTAATAACAGTATATTTTGCTAAAATCAACAGAAAGTTTTGCTAAACAATTTTTGATTGCTGATTTCATAAGGGCAGACTTTTCGCATTAAAAAACAAAAAAAAAAAAAATTAAAAATCTCACATTTTTAATGATTTTTTTTTTATTTACTAATATTAAGTAATTTTTTTTTATTATTGATTTTAGCAGATTATTTTGTTAATTTCAATTAACTAAAATTAGCTCAAATAAAACTAAATATTTGTAAATTCAACAGATTTATTTAAGCTATTCATATACTGTAGAATCTAACAAATTAGAACTCTCACAAATTATAACTGTCCAGAAATTAGAACCCGGCCATTCCAATGTATTGTACGCTCTGTGGTTCTAATTTCTGGAAGTTTTTTTTATTTTGTTTTGTATTTTCACTACAAATTATTTTTTTGCAATGTATTGTACGCTCCAACTCTCACAATTTAGAACCGTCCAGAAATTAGAACCGGCCATTCCAATATATTGTACGGAAGTTTTTTTTATTTTGTTTTGTATTTTCACTACAAATTATGCTCATTGAAGTAAAATAAAACGGGGAATCCCCGAGTTATACGTGGTGAGTACAATTCGGTCATATGCATGTGAAATTTGATATGCTTGTACAAAATTAAATACATACCTAATAATAAAAAAATTTTTATAGTTTTTCTATGAATTTAATATGTTTCAATTAATTAAATATTATTAATAAAAATTGTTTTGTGTTAAAATTAAGCTTACATAACTAGTTTTATTATAATTTTCTGTAAAAAAAAATGTCCAGAAATTAGAACTGCCCGATGTACAAAGTGGTTCTAATTTCTAAGATTCTACTGTATTACTAATATTTAGCAAAAAAATCTGCTAATTTGAGCAGTTTTTTTCTGCAAGCTCATTTTTAACAAATTTTTAGTAGCTTTTAGTAGATTTTTTTGTTTTTGCTATTTGAAAAGATTATTTCTATGACTGTACTTTTATTCCACTAAAGAAATTTTTAAGGACAATTTTTACTACTTCAGCTTAATATTTTTAAATGAAATTTTGTTATTATTTTTGTTATCAAAACGCAATTTTTTAACCATTTACAACGCTTTTTACCTCTCATGAACACTTTGGTTTTTGGATTTTATACCCTTGTTCGAGCGAGGCATTCAAATAATTTAATTGTGATCATTTTTAAAAAAAACATTTACAATTTTAATTAGTTTTCATCTGCATTGCATATTTATGCTTTTGTGCATTTAGGTGCAATTTTTTCCTACCTTTACACTAGTGGCTTTTTTTTGATTTTATATTTATTTGAATTATTTTTTGCAGTACGAATATTTTTACATAGAAAAAAAATAAAAATTATTTGGCATTAATTCAAAAAATATTATTATTGTTTATCACTTGGTTTTCGTCTTTTTTTTTCTCTATTTCGTATTTTAAAGACAGAATGAATGGCATTATGATTTTAATTTGTGGCAATTGTTGCATTGAAAGTGAAATTTTATTTATTTTTTTTTGTAAAGAATATATAGTAGTATATGTTAATTTTTGTAACAGAAAATTGCATAATTTTTAGTGATGTTAGAATTAATTTAATATTATTGTAATTTTTATTAAAGTTTATTTGTTATATACTCCATTGTGTAGGAGGGTATACTTAAAATTATGCAGTGGCCGAAATTCCTTTGTTCTCTACAATAGTTTTTGAATTTTAACAAAAACAGGGAAAGCTGGGAACAATCTAAAAACAACAAAATAACACTGCGCAACTCGAAAAATAAAACATTATTACTAGTGTCCGACCGAACTCATTTTTTTTCGGCCGAAGCCGAAGTCGAACTTCGGCCATAATATAATAAAGTTATTAAATATAAACAAAAATACAAATTTATTGGTATATTTTTTTAAAAAATCATATTTGGAAAATAGTTGTACTATTTTAAGTACAAAAAAGAATAAAATATTTGTACTATATTTTATAGTCAAAGAAAAATAGTTGATCGATTTTTAAGTTGATATAAAAAAAAAAACTTAAACTTTAATATTTAAAATTAAAAAGTTTGATATTGTAATGACAGAAAAGCAATTTTTTTGCATTCACACCATGTGAATTGCTTCGTCTATCAGAATACAGCTGCCCGGCAGCGCTAAAATGCTGTTCGCTAGCAACACTAGTTGGTGGGGCTGATAAATATTTTATTGCTACACTCACAAGAACTTTTCCATAAAAATCAACAGTTATTTAAAAGTTTAATCGGTAAAGTTGTTTCAATGGAATATACAGTTAATTAACAAAGAAATATATTTTTCAACTTTCTGTCTGTTATTCAATAAACAAAATAAACAAAATAAACAAAAAAACGGACATTCCGTAGTAGTTAAAATATTCAGTTAAAATTTTTATTTAAAACAAAAAGTTGTTTTATTATATTGTGTATTGAAATAAACGAAAATCTATTGTTTTTATGGATTTTGTCAATTAATTTTTCAACAGTTAAAAATAAACTAAAAAATACAATGTGTTTAAACCAAAGTAAGTAGTCCTGTTTTTAACTGATTTTCCATTGATTTAATGGTTATATTCAGTAGTCTTTACGGAAAAAATATTGTGAGTGTACAGCTTTTATATTTGTAAATGGACTTGAATTCCAATACTCAAATATATTTATATTTCGGGACTTAAAGGCTCCGTAATAAACATTTTAATTTCTTTTTCAATAACATTTTCATTTGGTTCTGCTAGTTCTAAGTCTGGTACTGCATCATGTCTATCCCAAATTGATGAACCTGTTATTCTCTTTTTAGGATTACTTACCACTTGAAATTAACGGCAAAATATAAAAGTATACTTTTCAATTTATAACGAGCTTCCAACCTCCGTATATTTACAAAAATAAAGCAAATCAAACATATTAGTTAGGTTGATACTATTATTTCGATCTGGCTAAAGATCTCATCAGAACCCGAAGTTTTAGAAAAGCTAGAGCCTCCATAATAGGCAGAACTTTAACAAAAACCCTATTAACCATTAATTTTGCTCCATTCTTGTCTTCTTAGTAATCAAGCACGTGGTTAGGGTCTTCTCCTAACAAGCATCATGACGTTACTAAACTTTGAAGACCAAAAATGCTCTATTTATATAAAACATTTTTAGTTTTTACTCTGGCTCAAGTAACTTCAACTTTTTAAAAAATTTAAATTTTTTGTTAGAAAGTGTTTTGCAACCGTCAGACAATGACAATCGTAATTAATTTTTTATATTAATTACTGTAGAATATTTCTTTAGTTAGTCTCTTTACAGGAAGAAGAAGAAGAAAACATTTTATTGAAAAATTTTACGGACACAAGGGATACACCAGACTGCCGCAGTTTCGTCCCCCTCCTGGGACTCGTCAGTGGTTAATTTATGTGTCAATTGAACAAAGTATTTTATATTGTTAATTTTGCTCTATATGAAAAACTTTTTTTTTAAATTTGGCAGCTTTTTTTTTCAATTGTAGCGATTTTTTAAATTTTGTCGATAGTTTTCAAATACTAGAAATTTTTAATTTTTGGCGATTTTTTAAGATGTTTGCATTTTTTTTAAAATTTTTTTTCTGTGTATGTTGAGGGGAGCAAAACTTAAGTGTTCTGGCAAAAATCATAAAAAATAATCGCTGTAAATCTATACAGTAGTTTTGATTTAACTGCCTTTTACTTACGTGCACTTTTCACATAACTGCACAAAATTTTAGTTTCGTTGTTATTTTACAAAATTACGTATGCAATTGCCTTCATTAAGTGCACTGTGTATACCTGCGCATTTTAAAATAAGTGCCTTATGTTTTTTGGCAGTTGTACATTATTTCATACAAAAGATCGCCGCTAGCTGCCTCTTATGTTTTGCTTACTTATAGTTAGGTTAGTTAACGCTTGTACCTACATAAATTTGTATATAAAAACCTTATTAAATTGATATCCTAGTTTTGTTTTTTATGTTATTTGTTTTTATGAACGTTTTTTATTTTCGTTTTGTTGTTTTTATATAAATTCTATTGTATGAAATAAACAATTAATAAAAATAAATTAAATCATATCTGGTCTTTGCAGTTTTCAACAATTTAGTTTACCTGCACTTTAAGGCAGGTAACCAATTTGAGTTAGCAACGCTTTTGGCTTATCTGCACAAAAATTCGTGCAGAAGTTGGTTGTGCAGCTAAGTCAAAACTACTGTATATATAAAATAACAATGTTAGTATGTTTGTCCTCTATAGACTCTAAAACTATCCAACCGATTTGGACCAAACCGGTTTCATTTGAAAGGTTATAGTCCAAATTAGGTTTTCGGCTATATATATTTCAAGTGGGCGTGGCCCTCCCACATAAATTGAATAACATCATATATCTTGACTATTGTGATAGCAAGAGTTTTGAACATTGCAGTATTACATATGTTACTGATTTGAATAATCAGGAAAAAAATGGGCGGGATCGGACCAGTGGGAGTGGCAGCTCCCATACAAAATAAATATTTAATATCATATATCTACAGTACTATAATAGCCAGAGTCTTAGAAATTTGCGCACGTTGATTATATTATGAATAGTCATGGGAAAATTGGGCGGGATCATACCAGTGGGCGTGGCAGCTCCCATACAAAGTGATTATTTAGCTCATATACAAAATTAATATTAATATTAAATATCTAGGGTTCTATATTAGCTATATAGCCTTCAAATTTTGTACGAGTCCATAAATTACAAATATTATTAGTCGAACTGAAAATGGGCGGAATGGGATAAATGGGCGTGGTACCAAAAGAAAAAAACAAATAAGCATTAAAATAAATTATCACATTCAAGACTTTTTGCAAGGTTATTTAATAATGTTGTTCAAAATTGTTTTTATCGTTCCTCATAGTCCTATAATAAATAAAAAAGGTAAAGAAGTAAACATGAATCCGCGGTGGGCTTCCCATGAAATTACAAATTTTAAAATGATTTACTAATGTTGAATTTATTTTTTAATTATTTATTTGCGTAAAAGAAATTTCTTGATTTAAAGAATTAATTACAATTAAAATTTGAAGGCAAAACAACGTTTGCCTGGTCAGCTAGTAGATATATATTTTCCCAAAGCTTGATCATAAACTAGTTAGTCATTAGAATTCGGGTATAATGAGCTAAAATTGTCGATGTGCATTGACGTAACCTGAATAATTCAAATAACGTTATCCTTAAAATACCGTTACCAAAATAACTGAAAACCCGTTATCCCTAAAATAACGTTACCAAAATAAACGAAAATATTGTTACCGGTAAAATACCAATACCGACATAAGTAAAATACCGTTAACGTTAAAAAAAAAACGTTACCGAAATAACTGAAATATCGTTAGCCCTAAAATACCGTTACCAATAAACGAAAATAGCTTTACCCTTACATATGCCCTCATCGAATCGGTTACCATCCATGCTTTAATTATTTAAGTTTTACTGCATTTTTCCAAAAGATTATTACCACTTGTCTGGCTGCGTGATATTGCTTCTTTGATATATTTTCATCCGATTGTATTAAGATAGAAATATTAAAGAGCTGAAAGAAAATAAAAACCAATATTAAATAATATTAGATCCTGTTTTTAGATGAGACGTTTCTGTTCACACATACGAAACAACAATAACAAAATACATGCAATACAAAAACAATAATACATGTAGTCACTCATTCGTGTAGCTGCGAACGTCATCTAAAAAGAGGGCATTACCCCTGGTTTCTACAACACGTTCGCCTCTACACGAACGGGTGACTATATGTATTTTGTTTTTGCATTCCATGTATTTTGTTATTGTTTTTAGACGAACGTGAAGCAAAACGTGTTCTAGAAACAGGGCGTTAAAATAATATTTTTCTATCACAAAATTAACCTTTATATTTTATTAAATAACAATTAAAGCAGAGAAGTTTTCACTTTCAACTCGTCTTCTTCCGAATTTTTGTGGTTCCACGTACTATTAAATTTTAATACTTATTTCAAATTTTTATTGTTACGATTGAATACTTTTATGTTTATGGACTATAATTCTATAAATAGATTCACATACGTTCAACAAAATTTATTTTATTAATAAAAAAATTATATGCCTCGAACTGGGCTCGAACCGGCGATCTTCCGTTTGGCAGGCAAGTACTTTACCTCTAGCCGAACCCCAATTTAAATATGTTTTTTTTTAAATTTCAATCATGAACATTTTCTAGTTTCAAATTTAAATATTTGTCTAAAAATAGATTTGTATGTACAACAGAAATTCGGTTGCTAATCTCAATATTTTATTAGAGTTACCAAAACTATTAAAAAAAAATGTATTTTTTTTTTTTAACAAACAATTGACCAATATTACAATATAAATAATTGAAAAAAATTGTCGAACAAACATATGCAATAAAATAGAAGGAACTAATCCGAGAAAAGAAAATTGGGTAATTTTTAACCCCGTTTAGTAACTCTTAAAGTTGAGATTTGTTAGCAACAAAAAATACGTATCCTTTAAATTTTTATTATCTACACCAAATCTAAAGCCGTGTGTCCACTAGCAAGTCACTTGCGGAAGAACTTCTGCAAGTATTTGCTGAAGTGTTTCCACTCAAACCGAAACTTGCGGAAGTCTAATTCCAGAAGTAGTTTGTAGATGTTATCACGACGAACTTGCTGCAAGAATTTGCAGACGTGTTTCCACACAGTGTGAGTACAGCTTGCAGTAGTTTGATTTTTTTACGAATGACAGTATAAAAATATCTTGTGGCAAAATAAGATTGGCAGCTGCCATCGCAGCATATTTAATTAAAAAGAAACAAATTAAAAAAAAAAACAAAAAGAAGTGTTTGGGTAAGAAATTGGGTGCTGCGGAAGAATTGCGGACCAAAGACTCCATGCAGCTGAAAAATTTATAAATTTTGAAAAGAACTAAAAAAAAAAGCACAAAACAAAACTGAAAACAGAAGTGAATACCACAAACCGTTTACTCACGTATACCCGACTTCTTCTGCAAGTCTTCAAAACACTTGTAGTTCACAGCAAGTCGTTCAAGTTACTTCCAGCAATCAACAAACACGTGTTTCAACATAATTGCTGCAAGTAACTTCTGCAAGCCGTGACTTCTGGAAGTCGACTTCTAATACGTGTTTACACGACAAAAACTTCTGGAAGTCACTTCTGAAAGCAACTTCCGCAAGAAAACTTGGTAGTGGACACACGGCTTAAAATTTACTTTACTTTTCAGTAAAAACTTCATACATAAATTAAAATTAGAGCTCCCGTAAAATGTATGAAGTGTTAAATTGAACATATTATTAAATTTGATAAAAATTTACACATTTTTTTTCTTTATTCCTTTTTACTTTTTTGTATAAATCTCAACTAAAATTTAATGTGTATTTAATTATATATTTTACTGCTGCTTATTATGCAAACAAGAATTAATTTATTTGTCACCAACAACCAAACCACTCGCTCGAATCATACAATGCGTTTATACCAACATTTGCAATATGTATAATAGGGTATCCCTTTAGAAAAAAATATTGAATAATACCTCTTAAACGATGAGTATAAATACGCGAAAAATGAGGACAACATTTAAGGTCCCGACACGCGATTTAAGATTTCAGAAATGGTACACTTAGAATACTATGTAGGTAAAGACCACTGCAAATGTACTTAAAAAGAAATGAAATTTCACTTGGAAAATGGACGACTTACATTTCAGTAAATTCAAATAACATTATGATGTTTTTTACTGTTCAAAAATGAACCACAACTGTAGTAAAAATGAACCACATATGTATTAACAAATAATCAAACAATTATATGCTTTATTTTTTTTAAATAAAAAAAAAAAAAAATTATATAAAATGAATGTAAAATCACAATACAGTAATTGGATGTGGTTTGTTTTTTGGAAATTTACAAATGACTGCTTTTCACATAAAAATAAATATATTGTATTACAACTCAAACAACTACAAATATTTACAACAGAAGTTCTCTGAGTGTACGTTTTGCTCAAAAAAGTTGTCTTACTTTTTGCCGAAAATAGGCTCAAAAGTTTTGTTATGTAGATCTCATAAAGTGTTATTTGAGTGTTTTTATTTACAATTTAAAAAAAAATATAATTTCTATGTACTTGCTCGAAACTAAAAAAATTTGTTTTGGCTCAAAACTATTTATAAAGTCAACTTTTTTCTAGCAAAACGTACCAGTTTTTGAAATCTTAAATCGCGTGTTTGCGGCCTAAAAGTACCCTATAAAAAACATTTCGTTATTCCGTATTCAGCTCTCTAATACATACTCATCGTTTGAGTGCTATTACTCAAGCAAATTCGCAAAAACGCCCTTTGTCGGGACACCCTAATGTATAACATACAAAAAAAAAAATCTTCTGCTGGAAAAAAAATTTATTTTATAACAGAAGGTCACAATCGTTGACTTTATACAATAAGGACGAAGAAAATTTCGTTCGAAAATTCAGAGATACATTTTCGAAATGTTAACAATTACTCAGTATTTAAAACCTCTTAAGAATCTGGTGCGAAGTACCACATTTCGAAAATAATTTCTAAAAAGCCTCTAACGGGCAAACTCTGATTTGCAATGAAATCCATACCATATGCTAGTCTCGTAAAATAAACAATAAGTTCTTCTACACAAATTTCTAAAACTTCGGGTTCTGATGTGATCTTTTACCGGACCGAAACACATGTATCAACCTAGCTAAAATAATTAATTTGCTTTATTTTTGTAAATATACGTTATAAGTTAATAAGTAGTGTCCGACCGAACTCATTTTTTTCGGCCGAAGCCGAACTTCGGCCAAAATATTAATGTTCGGGCCGAAGCCGTAGCCGAAGCCGAACTTTTTGTTTTAATAAAAAAAAATATAAATTGTTTTTTTAGATCAATAAATTTAAACTAAAAAGTTATTAAACATAAACAAAAATAAAAATTCATATGTATATTTTTTTAAAAAATCATATCTGGGAAAAAAGTTGTACTATTTTAAGTAAAAAAGGATTAAAATATTTGTACTATATTTTATAGTCAAAGAAAAATAGTTGATCGATTTTTAAGTTGATATAGAAAAAAAAAACTTAAACTTTACTACAGAAGAAACTCGATTCTTGCACGTAATGAAAACCGGGCTCGGTACAAGTTTCGAGGTTGTCGCAAGTACCGAGTATTAATTTCCCATACAAAATAAAAGGCACATACATCTGTTTAGAATCTAAGTTTAATATTTCAATTCAAAACACTTAAGTTCAACGCATTCGTATAACAGTAGATACATATTTTATGTGGAATTAAAGAAATTTAAAATTTTTGTTTGTTTTGTACAAAGTCGCTTGTTCAGTACTACACTGCTTCTTAGTCTCTGGAGCATCATAATATCGTCTAATGAAGCATTGTTTTTCTCCGCCCATTCTAAGCAAATATTGAACGCTGATATATATACATAATACAAAAATGTTGCAAGTATCGAGTTCAAAATTTTCGGATGTCGCAAGTACTGAGTGCGTAATGAAAAATATTCCTATGTTGCAAGAATCGAGGTGTGCAAGTATCAAGTATGTGCAAGAATCGAGTTACTACTGTATTTAAAAGTTTGATATTGTAATGACAGAAAAGCAAATTTTCCGCATTCACACCATGTAAATTGCTTCGTCTATCAGAATATAGCTGTCCGCCAGCGCCAAAAAGCTGTTCGCTAGCTACACTAGTTTGCTTGAATGCCAATACTCAAATATAGTTATATTTCTGGGACTTAAAGGCTCCATAATAAACATTTTAATTTCATTTTCAATAAAATTTTCATTTGGTTCTGGTACTTCTAAGTCTGTTTTCTGCATCATGTCTATCCCAAATTGATGAACCTTTTATGCTCTTTTTATGATTACTTACCATTCGAAATTGATTGCAAAATATAAAATTAAACGGTTGTTTAAATTATATCGCATTAAATTTAATTATTTGCCTATAATTCTTGTAGGTATATTTCTGGAAATTTTTTTTTAAACTCTTTGCTTTTTGAAATTTTTTCACACACACATACATTCATATTTAAACATCTTTGCTGTTTTTTTGGTATTCTATTATATGTATTTTTAGGTAGTTTTTTTTTGTAAATTCCGGAAAGTAATTATAACCACAATTGTTATTTATTTGTGTTTTTATTAAATAATCATAAAAGTTCGGTAGTTCGGCCAAATTCGGCCAAAATTTGGCCGAACACCGAACTTGGCCGAACTTCACTTTTTGGCCGAACTCCGAAGCCGAATACTCGGTCGGACACTATTAATAAGAATAACAAAAAAATATCTCGATGTATATAAAAACTAAAAACTAAGAAAACTGTAGAGAATATTATTTGATCTAGAATAAAGAACATTTTTTTTTTAAATATAAAATTTTTTTCTTAAAAGTTTTGAAACGTCATTATGCTTGTTAAGAAAATACCCTAGCCACGTGTTTGATTGCTAAGAAGACAGAATGGAGCAATATTGATGATTAATAGGTTTTTTGTTAAGGCACTGCCTATTCTGGAGGCTCTAGCTTTTCTAAGACTTTGGTTTCTGATGAGATCTTTTTCCAGATCGAAATACATGTATCAGCCTAGCTAAAATATTTAATTTGCTTTATTTTTGTAAAACTGTATATATGTTTTTTAAAACATTGAATAACGGAGGTTGCAAGCTCGTTATAAATTAATAAAAATAACAAAAAAAATAATCTCGATGTATATTTACAAAAAACTAAGAAAACTGAACAAAATTTTATAGTTTCCTACTTTAAGCGATTTGAGTCAAAAAGGTTAAGGGTGTATCACGAAAACTAAGACATACCAAAGAGAAGGCTGTTGAAAAATTATTGCTCTTACCAAGATATAACCACAATCCAAATTTTGTGCTTCTTTTAAGAAGATATGTCGACTTACACTTTTTAAAAAAAGCGAAAAGAAAGAAAGCTAAAATCGAAAGAACACAATTAATTTATTTGTTAAGAAGAAAATGTGGGGTAATTTGAGACGTTCTGATGTAATTTGGGACTCCATAAAAAATATACTAAAATTTAAAAAACAATAGTTTGAAACTCTAATTCTTGTGTATTAGATGATAATTAACGAGATAAATGAAATAAAAAAAAAGTTACAGAAAGCTCGTTTTAAGTGATCAGCCCTCTTGAATGTGTTGCGGTTCACTGAATTGTTAGAATTTAATTTCAGGCATGTTTTATTGAAAAAAGTTCCCCAAAAACTTGGGGAAGGCGATGGCAGCCGTGGTTTTTTTAATATGTGGTTTGATTTGATTTGAAGCCTATCCAAAGTTTTTTGCTGAATTTAGAAGCTTTTTTGCTGATATAAGCAATTTTTCTGCAAAAACTTTTTTTGAGTGTACTCCTGGATGGGCTTCGTTGCTTTTTTGTTGTACTTCCGTGGCGTAATGTCCAAATAAATTAATAATTTACAATATATTCTATACAAACAACATGAAGAAAAGTTAAAATTGATGAAATTACACATCCCAATTTACCCCACCAACACGTCCCAATTTACCCCATTATTACCAAAGCCACAAAAACTGCCATCATTTTTGCAATTTTTAAATATTTGGGAAACCCAATACGACATTCGTAATATACATAACTTAACAATAACTTTTTATATTTACCTAATTAAATATGTAAAAGAAAATATTATTTTTACAAGAACACAAATGGAAATTTACTACATAAAAGTAATAAAAATGCGCCTCCTCAATTATGGATTGCTCTAAGTGATAAGAATTTATTATGTTGATTTCAGAAGGGCAAATTTTTATTCGCATTAAAAGAAAATCTAAAAAAAACTAAAAATTTCATATTTTATGATTTTTTTGTCTACTAATATTATACAAATTTTTTTTGCTGATTTTAGCAGATTAAATTGTTACTTTCAATAACTTAAAATGTAGCTCAAATATAACTAAATATTTTTAGGTTTATTTTTGCTATTCTTATTTTACTAATATGTAGCAGAAAATATCTGCTAATTTTAGCAGTTTTTTCTGCAACGTTATTTTTAACTAATTTTTATAAGTTTGAGCAGAAATTTTTTTTATCTTTTTCTATCAGTGTAGTGTTACTTAATATAGTTTGTAAAAATTTAATGGATTTAGTATCAATTAAAATTTTAATCATATTTATTAAAAATTTAATTGATTTTTGTTAATTTTTTGGTATATACTATTAAAACTTTATTTAAAAGTCGAAAAAATCGACAAAATTTAGGATAAAATCGTCAAATTCATGAAAATTGCCAAAATTAACAATATGACGAAATTAAATAAAAAAATGCCTAAGATCTCAAAATATATCACCAAAATTACAAAAATTTTTTTTTATTATGAAAATTGAAAAAAACTACAAAAAATTGCAACAAATTGCAACAAATAGCAAGGTTGGCCACCGATACCTTTTAAATACCGTAATCCGTTTCAAAATCATTTCAAAGTGATAAACAATACAATACCGAAACACGTGAATTTTAAAATACCGTTCTACTGTAACCGGTTCCCTTAGTACAGGTACGATACCGGTGTTGACTCGGTTTAAAAAAAGAAAAAAAAAAAGGATTTTTTTTTTTAATAAAAAATATCCAAAATTGTTAATCAATTTCAATTTAATTTTTTTTTTAATAGAAAATTCTATTACAAACTTGTCGTACGGTTACAAGCTTTCAATTAACGTTGACAACACTGTTTTTTTTTCTTTTATACCTTTTCTCAAAAAAATAGCGTTTCACAAGTTGCGTCTTTTCCAATATTTGATTTTAAAAGAGCGTGCATTAATTAACAGTAAGTACTTTATGTGAGTTGTTGGTTAGTTCGGTTCAAGATCATGAAAAATTTTCATATTAACAGAAAAATTATAATTTTATTTGTGATAATTTACTTTAATTAACAGAAAAAACAATTAGAAAAAAGTATTGACACCTGCATGAATGGAGTTAACTTTCTAGCCCGCAACGGCCTTCATCAACATTCTTCGTGCCTTAAAGTGTTAAATTGTAAACATCATCTATTTAACTCAACTAGTTAGGTTAAAAATGTGCCGTAACTTAGTTTTTTTTGAGTATGACGAAATTTACTGCGAACTTATTTTCTATAAAGCTATGTTTAGTTGTTAATTATTACCACAGTTGCCAGTTCAACTAATTAAGTTGAAATTTGACTGGCAGTTATTTTCAAATGTCATCATATTCTATCCTTTACATTGTAAGTGAAGGAATATCAAACATTGAAGATTTTATTCGTTTTTTCAACATATGTCTAGCATATATATTAAGCGAATTTTTGCACTGTACCTTGTGAGTGGTTAATAGTGAATTTTTATTGTTGATCTATATAAATTGTATGTGAGTTGTTGGTTAGTTCGGTTCAAGATCATGAAAAATTTTTCATATTAACAGAAAAATTATAATTTATTTGTGATAATTTACTTTAATTAACAGAAAAAACAATTAGAAAAAAGTTATTTGACACCTGCATGAATGGAGTTAACTTTCTAGCCCGCAACGGCCTTCATCAACATTCTTCGTGCCTTAAAGTGTAAATTGTAAACATCATCTATTTAGTACTTTATATAAGTACTTTATATAAAAGTACTTTATATAAAAATTAATAAATTTGAGTTTTTTTTTTTAATAATTTAAACGTTTTTTATAAATGTATTTGAAATTTTTTCCAATAATACCGGTACATGCCGCTACTAATGGAATACTGATACCAATACCAATACCGATACCGTTATCATTTCTGTGGCCAACCATCAAAAATCGCCAACATTTAAAAAAATTGCAAAATTAAAAAAAGTACAACAAAACATTTATTTCTTCATTTTTTTTTTACAAAAATTGGAATTCAATTATATAATTATTATTTTTTTTTTTTTACAAAGGAAAACTTTGAATTTGAGCAGTTTTATTAGTTTTTTGTTTTTATATACATCGAGATTATTTTATTGTTATTGTTATTAATTTATAACGAGCTTTAAACTCCGCGTATTTACAAAAATTAAGCAAATCAAACATATTAGCTAGGTTGATACTAGTATTTCGATCTGGCTAAAAATCTCATCAGAGCCCGAAGTTTAAGAAAAGCTAGAGTCTCCAGAATAGGTATAGCTTTTACAAAAACCTATTAATTATCAATTTTGTCCAATTTTTGTCTTCTTAGTAATCAAACACGTCTTTTCCTAACAAGCATTATAACCCGGTACCGTGAAATAACTCCCAAATGAAATAAGTCCCAATGAAATAATTCCCAATGAAATAAGTCCCAAAAAAAATGAAATGAGTCCCAATTTTAATAAATGAAATAACCTCCAAAGAAAAAATTAAGTAAGCCCCAACATTTTTTGAGGCCCTATGCTCCTTATAGGAACGACGGGAATATATATAAGCCCCAACATTTGGGAGTTATTTAAAAGTAATAAAATAACTCTCAACAAATAATGAAACAACTCCCAATGAAAAAAGTCCCAATAAAAATTAAATAATTCCCAATTCAAAAATATCGAATTCTATTTATTTCATAAATACATGTAAAATGTACATAATATTAAACATATTATAAAGATAGAATTTAATGTATGCATAAATATACAAAAATAATCAACAAAATTAATAGAAAAATACATATTAAAAATATATTTATAAAAAAACTTTTAATACTCTTGTTTTAAAAGTTAACATAAATTAGTTTATAATGTCCATGGACTTTAGTTTATAATGTCCATGGACTTTATGACATTATTTTTTTTTGGATATTACGTCACTTTCAAAAGTGGCATAGCGTCCCGAATTTTTAAAATAAAAAGATTAATAATATTTAGTATATCAATACAATTTTTTTAAATATTCTTTAGTAGTATATCACAAAATAAAAATAAATTTATATATCGTATAATCGCACGCAGAAAAAACTATATTTCGCGAAGCCGTCTGCCGCGTTCTACGGAGGAAAAAACCCCTAAGAGCGGCCGAAGGCAGCCATACAGAAAAACTTGTTTTTACAAATTACTTGATGTCTTAAAAATATAAGATTTCAACGGATTCGACATCTGATTTGAAAAACAAGTTCATCTGGGAGGCGGCCCTTCTTAGGGGTTTTTATCCTCCGTAGAACGCGGCAGGCGGCTTCGCGAAATAAAGTTTTTTCTGCGTGCGACACAAAAGAAACTTCAAAATTACTGATCTGTTTCCACACTGGAGTATAATGTCCATGGACCTTATGCCACCCAAAAAGTGGCATAATGTCCGTGGACTTTATGTCATTCCATTTGTGGACATAATGTCACATTGCAGAGTGTCATAAAGTCCATGGACATTGTGACACTTTTCGAGTGGCATAACGTCCATGGACATTATGTCATTGGACGTTATTTCATGCCACCCTTTCCAGACCCCTCCTCCTTCTAAGATGTCTTAAATTTTTATAATATCCAATATGCACAAAAATCAATTGCTTAAAACATCCGAGCGGAACAATTGAAAATGTAGTATCAATCAAAATCTTTTTATTATTGTTGTTGGGAATATTTTCAATTATTAGCTTGACCATCTTATCTGATCCAAAGACGCAGTACGCAAAGTCTTTAGAGTCGTGGCAAACTTTAAAAAACGGCGTTTTGTCCCAACCCTCATGCAACGTATATCCAAACTTTTTAAAAATATTTTCTTTTTTAAACATATTGACAACACTGCCCGTTTTCCAGAACCACTCGCGACTTGCAGTTTTCTTCGTAACACGTATAATATTTTCTTCCTCTAGCTTCCGAATTTTTTAAATAAATTTGATTTTCGACTTTACGTATAACACTTTATTATTTCTTCTTTTGCCACTCATTATTTTAAATTCAAGATTTGCCATTATTTTTTAATCACTTTAATACCGATCTTTACTTACCAAAATTCTAGCAAGAACTGCGTTCCTTTTGGTAAAATAACTCATTTTATTGCTATTATTTACTTTACGACAATTTTAAGAAACCGTTACAAATGCATAAAAATTACACATTTAAAATGAAAATGAAATAAAAATTAAAATGAAATAAATCCCAACAAAGTGAAATAACTCCCAATGCCAAAAAGGAGTGAATAACTCACAACAAAACCTGGTTGGGAATATTTCATTTGGGAGTTATTTTATAACGAAATAATTTCTAAGAGAAGATTGTGAAATAAGTCCTATCGCATTGGGAGTTATTTCATAGTGAAATATATCCCAATTTATATGTAAATTATTTTGAGTTATTTAATTTTTTTTTTTGGAGTTATTTCACGGTATCTTATAACCCTACTAAACTTTGAAGACCAAAATTGTTGCATTTATATAAATTTTTTTTTTTAGCTTTGATTAACATTTTTTGTTAAATCAACTAAAAACTGAATTTAATCCATACAACATATTCTGTATTTGGGCCTTTAACCATATAATTTTTCCCGATTTTTTCATATTTTGAACAAATTTCAAATTATTGGCGACAAAAAAGTTTTGTTAACCCCTGGTCTCTATATACTAGGCTTGGGCATTTTAGGTCTTTCTAAAGATCGCTCTTTACAGTTCAGCTCCTTTCAATGAACTAGTTCGCTCTTCTAGTTCAACAGCTCTTTATCCTAAACTGAGCTGTGTGACACGAACTATTTGAAGTGAATTGAATCAGCTGATGCGAAACAAAATGTGTAACTTTCTATTAAATTTACTATCGGAGAATAATTCAACAATTTAAAATATATTTAAAATGATTGTTAAATCATAAAATGGTACGTAATTATAAAAATTTTAAATTATTTAAAAAAAAATTGAAAAAAAATTGAGCTGGCAACATTAAGAAAAACTCAAAAGCAACATAAAGAAAAGAAATATTACTCAAAAGACAAAAAGAACGAAAGAGCGAAAGACCTAAAAGAGCTGATGATTGT
>CM037854.1:70955028-70978163 GCA_021234595.1 Delia radicum | reverse complement strand
TTTTTAATAGACTAAGGTAGGCTTATCTAAAACTGTCACAATTGTATTCTCATTTGCAGTTTTTTAACATGCATACAATTTATAAGGATAAAACTAAAAAAGGACTATTTTCAAACTTCCTTGCTATACCAGTGCGATATGCTGATACAAACGCCGAATGATTATACTCAAATTAAAGATAGTTTGTGTATATTATTAGTGTTTTTTTGTTTTTGGGATATCATAACTTTTTAGAAGGTTTTTTTGCGACAATAAAAATAATGGCGTTTTATTTTGAAAAAATTCCAACTCCTTCAATTCCGCGCGGCGGCTAAAATCGCGAATTTTGGGTACCTTCTTTGTAAACAAAACCGCTAACTAATATTTATAAAATCTGACTTCACGAATCGATTCTACATGAAAATTAGTCTTATACGCAGTTTTTTCCCTTTTATATGCACCGGATAGCCATTAGGGTGGTCGGAAAAAATGGATTTTTTTATTCTTTAATTTTAATTAATTTTTCAAAAATAAAAACTCCATTATTTTTATTGACACAAAAACCTTCTAAAAGTAATGATATCCCAAAATCTAAAAATCAAAAACACTCTAATATTTATATTCTTAAAAAATATTTCATGACTGCAAAAAAAATTCGAAAATAAAGCAAAATTATATGTAAAAATGCGATACTTAAAAAAAAAAGCAAATAAGAAAAAAAAATTTGCCAGATTTGGGTTTAGCGTCTATTATTATTTAGGTCTATTAAAAATTATTATGTGTTTCGGGGTTATCTCATTTGGAAAATCAAAAATCACGTTGCATCAAATAATTTAAAACGTCCTGGGCAACTATAGACACAAAAATGGATTGAAAACTGATGTAAATCGGAATATTATGAGATGGAACGGGGAAACAAGCTGAAGAAACAAAATTGAATGGAACAAAAAATGACTGATCACTAAACTCAGTGCTTTTATTTATGGTGCCTTTTCGATGACCCAAAACGCAAATACTAGTAGTGCCAAATTATAAAAAAAGCACTTACAGGGGTCAACCGATGTGTTCTCTCCGATCTTAATTAAATTCGGGTATATGATAGAGAATAAAAAAAAGTGACACGTAATTTTTATAGTGGCTCAATCTCATGTTTAGGGATTAAACATTGTATCGTATCGGTAGTTTCTTGGACAAGTTCTAAAGAAATTTTTCGCTAAACTAATGAAATTTTCTTCACAAAGAGAATGAAAAAGCTTCAATCATTTGATTGAAACTATTTTTACTAAAACTTTTTCACTAAGCGTATGAAATTTTTAATAGATAAAATGATATTTTTCATAAAATTTTATGAAAAACTGCATTAATTTAATGAAAAGTTTCAATGGACGAATTCCAGTGACACTTTAAAGATCTACCTGCAAAAATTCATTGATATCTGCAGATACTTCTCTAAGTGTACTAACAAAATTTTGTTATAATTTTAAATGATTTAACTATCTTTTTTAAATTTATAATTTAAAAAAATTTAACATTTTAAAACTAACTAAATTTAAATAAAAATACTTTAGTAGCTGCTTTTAATTGATTTTCAATTTTGAAACCAGGAAAACGAACCATTTAGATTAAAGTTGCCTTTTAAACAGAACATGTAACGTTTCTGTCCAAGTTTTTTAATTACCGTTACTAAAAAAAAAATAACAAAAGTTTTGTTGAAATAAGTTTATTGCACTTTAATGTTATTTAAGCCCACTTATATTTAACAAAAAATAAACAAATTCAACTAAAAAGTCGAAGACTTTTTAGCGACCTACATGTGAAAATGTTAAATTATAATTTGGAATCAACAAACTTTTGAACTTAACATTGAACAAACGTTATACGGCCTTGATTTTTTGAAAATAAACAACATTTTGAAGTGAATAAATAAAACTGAAGAGAAAGCGGGTTAGTAAAGACAACAAACCACAAAGACTACAAAATCCTAAATCGACATAGAACGTTGCGAAAGTTTTGCTTTAATGTTGAGTTTACTTTATTGAATTTAATTTGGTTCCCCTGATTACCGTTATTTCTAAATGTTAATCATCATCAAATAAACCCAAATTTGTAGAAAAATTTATAGTCATTGTTGCTCTTTTTAGCTAAATTCTTCTTATACAAAAATATTACGTGGACTCTTTTAATGCCGCTTGACTTAAGAGACTCTTTGTCTATTTTTGGCTAAAACAAGTTTTGTGTTTTGTTAACTGGAAAGTTTTTTTGTTTTGGCAATTTGTTAAATGTTTTTATATTAATCTTAAAAAGTGACGATTATTACGGAACAAAAGTAGGTGATTCATTTATAATATATTTGTTAGATTTAAATCATTTAATAATGCTATTATATAATTACCAAACACGTGTGCAGTTGCAAAAAACTGTATTCATTATGAATTGTCAAAGTTTTCATCTATAAAAAAAGACTACAATTTGATTATTTAACCCCATTAATATATAAAGTTTCCTGACAACTTTTGCGAAATCGGTTTTTGGTATGATATTATAAAAAAAAACTTAATTTTCACATTTATCCTTGCACAGAAAAATTATCAACCTAAAATATGTAATAAAAGATTTGATTTGTATTAAGAGTTTTTTGTGACTATGGAAAAACATAATATTTTTGTTCAGTTTGTTTAATTTTTATGTTATTTTTTAATTTATAACGATCTTTCAAACTCCGTATATTTACAAAAATAAAGCAAAAATAATTATTTAGCTAGGTTGATCCATGTATTCGATCTGGAGAAAGATCTTATCAGACCCGAAGTTTTAGAAAAGCCAGAGTCTCCAAAATAGGCAGAGCTTAAACAAAAACCCTAGTGTGTATCAATCAATTTTGCTCCATCCTTGTCTTCGTAGCAATCAAACATATTTTTTTGGATTCTTTATATTTTTGCATAGAATGAAAGAAGCTCTATATTTAGTAAAAATAAGAAAACAATCGAACTGCATTGTCCCAAAATATAAGCAATTAATTACGATGACGTGATGTGACAAAAACAAAAGTTGGTTTTATCGTCTTTTACAAAAACGCAAAACTAGGCGTATTGCTTTGGATTTTTTTGATAAAACATTTTTTAATATGATTTGGAATATTTTTAAGTTTGATTTACAGTTTTTTCTGAATTAATACAACTTTTTTGATTTTTCTTTTACAACTCATAGTGTGAAACGTGACGTTACTTTGGAAAATGCTGGCAATTAATCTAAAACAAATTTTCATTATTATAATTTTAAAAAACATCATTAAATTTTATGGATATAAAAATGGACAAGTTTTCCAAGCCTGATACTAGAGCATACTTTTCAAAAGGTTTGATGTGCACTAGGGTGCACCGGAAAATTGTTTAAAGAATTTTTTAATCAGTTATTCGCGAAATATAAAAAAAAATTTACATTTTCAAAAAAATATGGCTTATTGCAATGCAAAGACCGTAAAGCTATTTCGTCCATAATTTTTTTAGTTTGAGATTATCAGTAAAAATAAAAGTAAAATGGTGTTTTTTTATAGAGGTATAAAACTTTGAAATGGAATAAAACAAAGATGAATTATTAAATTGACATGAAATTTACTTATTCGAAACATAATCTTCTGGCATTATAATTTAAATATCGGCGTAGACTAGCGACTTCCCATATCCCCACAGAAAATAGTCCAGCGGCGATAAATCGCACGATCTTAGAGGTTAATTCACGGGTCCATTAAAACCAAAAGTGAGCTTCATCCGCTAAACAAAATTCGCAAAATGCGTTCGCGTTACGTATATCGAACAGAACCAATGATTTTCAAAATAAATTTGCACAATTTGGAAGCGTTGTTCAGGCGTCAGTCTATTCATGTTGAAATGCCCAAACCAAACTAAAACACTTGACAGCTGACAAAATGGCCGCCAGTTAAAAAAGTGTAGCCAACTTAAAGTTATATACCTGTATAAAAAACACACTTTATATTATACTTAGAAGTAACAAACACAAACATTGTATTTTTAGATTTTGTTTATTTCTAATCTCCTCCGTCTCCATTTCACAACGTTACCAGATTTTTCTTTCAAATAAAATTTCCTCTGTATGGGATGATATTTTGGTTGCCTAAAAGTAATTTTCGGACAACTTGTCCGAAAGCCGAGTATTTGAAGAAATTTAGTACAATTTCAGATAAAATTCTTTAATTTCGAATACAAACATAAGAATTTTTATTAAATTCGTTATATATTTTAGTAAAAATAAAAAGTTCAAGCATTTCCATTTTTTTCCAAAACATGTCTTTGAAATTATTGAATTCATTATTTAATATTTTTGAAAACAAATAATCTAAATTAGCATTTTTTAGATTTTCTCATGTTTAAAAATTTTTTTGTTTTACTTTAAACAAATGCCGTGGCCAAAATTTAAAAGTTCGCTACGCGCTTCTACCGAACATTGAAAATTTGGACGAAGTTCGGCTACGGCTTCAGAAAAAAAATGACATTCGGTAGGACACTACATATTAAGTCCTTAAATTGTGACAGCAGATAAAAATTAAATTCTTTTTAACTAAAACTAAAAATATTAAAATAAAACTTAAGTTTGTCAATGACGCATTTACTATTTCTGAAAACTTTGTGTGATACTTTTTTTGTTATTTAGTAAATACAAGGAAATATGTATATGGTACATGCCGTTTATGTGAAATACTTTTTATAGAATTATGGATAGAAAATAATACTAATTTTATTAAATCTAAAAATTCGGGTTCTGGTGAGATCTTTAGCCAGATCGAAATACTAGTATCAACCTAGCTAATATGTTTGATTTGCTTTATTTTTTGTAAATATACGGAGGTTGGGAGCTCGTTTAAAATTAAAAATAACATAAAATAATCTCGATGTATATAAAACAAAAAAACTAACAAAACTATAAAAATATACTTGAGACAGAGTAAAAACTAAAATTTTTTTATATAAATAGAAAATTTTTGGTCTTCAAAGTTTAGTAACGGCATGATGCTTGTTAGGAAAAGACCCTAACCACATGCTTGATTACTAAGAAGACAAGAATGGAGCAAAATTAATGATTAATAGGTTTTTTTTTAAAGTTCTGCCTATTATGGATTCTCTAACTTTTCTAAAACTTCGGGTTCTGATGAGATCTTTAGCCAGATCGAAATACTATTATCAACCTAGCTAATATGTTTGATTTGCTTTATTTTTGTAAATATACGGAGATTGGAAGCTCGTTAAAATTAAAAATAACATAAAAATAATCTCGATGTATATAAAAACAAAAAACTAACAAAACTGTAAAAAATATTACTTGAGACAGAGTAAAAACTAAAAATGTTTTATATAAATAGAAAATTTTTGGTCTTCAAAGTTTAGTAACGGCATGATGCTTGTTAGGAAAAGACTCTAACCACATGCTTGATTACTAAGAAGACAAGAATGTAGCAAAATTAATGATTAATATGTTTTTTTTTAAAGTTCTGCCTATTATGGATTCTTTAACTTTTCTAAAAACTTCAGGTTCTGATGTGATCTTTAGCCAGATCGAAATACTATTATCAACCTAGCTATATGTTTGATTTGCTTTATTTTTGTAAATATACGGAGGTTGGAAGCTCGTTAAAATTTAAAAAATACATAAAAATAATCTCGATGTATATAAAAACAAAAAACTAACAAAACTGTAAAAAAACACTAAAAAAGGTTTGTGTAGAAAATTTAAGTTCAAAATAACATATCTAAAGTTTTTAAGCAATTTATAATTTTGTACCATATACTAATTTATATATAATACAACTATAAAAATTTAGCACAATTTTTTCTTATAATTTTTTTACAAAAAGGTGGATATAACAGTAAATTTTAATTAAAGGCCTGTCCAACACTATTAAAATAAAAATTATTTTTAATAAAGGAAGTTAGCTTAGGAATATAGTAACTATACATATCTTTTTGTACCATATACCTTTTTACTTATCTGTATAGACGACGAGTAGTTGTTATCTTTAAAACACCCACATGACTGATGTTAACTGTTTTCTGCAAAATTTTCAGTTTACATTTCTTATGCCAAGAGGATATTTTATATATAACAAAAAAAAAATTACGTGTGGGAGTTAAAAAAACGGTTTTGTTAGGATATGGATCGTTGGACATGCTAACAATAAATTAATTTTAATTACTACCAATACTACGTGTATAAATGGATAATATTAAATAAAATGTAACTTAGTTGTACTAATACGTAAATGAAATACTGAGCCATTGAAAAAATAGGAACAAAGAATTTTTACACTGAAAATTTATAAACAAAACTGATACTTAGTTTATTACCCTTATTAACAAAACAAATTGAAAATCGGGTGCCACTGTGCAGCCTTAACGGATTCACCGATTTTTCGATAATTTTTTTTTTTTGTAGAGGACACAAAAATGAAGTCCGTCACGTAGACCCATTTCAAAAATGTTTGACACTGAGTAAAACATTTAAAAAAAAATTATTTGTATTGTATGAAAGGAATACTTTTGTGTATGTATTATTATATTTAACTGCGCAAAATTATATCGGTTTAAGTTTAAATCAAGTTAATAATTTTAAAATTACAGTTTTTCATAATAAATATAGAATTTATTCTATCCAATTTACATAACACAAGCCCTTAGGGCCATATATGATATGATATATGAATTCATAGATCTCAATAAATTGATCGCATGTCAAAATATATATTACACCGCCAAAACATATAAAAATAACACTTAAATAATTTGTTGTCACACACAGAGAAATAAAGTGCCAACCGAATTGAAAAGTGTATTAATGGTAACAACTTAAAAATTCAGTTAGTATAACGATGTTTATATTAGATTTCTGAATATTTGTGTGTTACAACTAAAATTTAGTTGAAATAACCGAACTTTGTTGTAAAAACTAATGTTAAGTTGTGCCAACCGTCTGAAATTCGTAATAGCCGAATTAGAGTCGTAGTAACCGAATTTCAGTTGGCAAATAGCTAAACTTTTCTCTGTGTGCATATATAAGAACTTAAAAAGAAAACCGTAATTATTTTAGAAAACACGTATTTTTATCAGGTTTTATGACATTTAATTGGTTTTACTTTAATTGGTTACTTATGTGCAGAAAATCATATTAAATACTTTCAAATTAGACAAATTACACATTTTATTTTAATTTTAAGTCCATTTAATTTAAAGTCCTTAAAATGTATTGATGCCTTTACGATTTTAGTATTAAGCTAGTTAAAATGTACTATGTGATGGACGTTTTTGCGGAATTGATACAACTCTTTAGTTGTTACAAAGCCAGGCGCGGATCCAGAAAAAGGTTTTGGGGAGGAAAGTTAGAGTATTTTTTATTAAAGTTTCTAATCTCTTTAGCATTTTTGTATTGAAAAATTTAAAAAAAAATGTCCCCCTGGCATGCACTAAGCGAAACGATGGAATGAATAAAAAATAATTTTTTTATTTATATTGATACACTTAGAATACTATGTAGGTAAAGACCACTGCAAATGTAGTTAAAAACAAATGAAATTTCACTTAAAGAAAGAACGAATTAAATTTCAGTAAATTCAACTAACATTGTCATTTGTTTTTTAATGTTAAAAAAATTAACCACAATTGTTATTAAAAAATAAACAAACATTTATTTTTTTTTATATTTTAAAATAAAAAAACCTACTGTAAAAAATTAATGTGAAATCATAAAACAGTCATTTGATGTGGTTTGTTTTTTTGAATGAACTACAAGGTTAGTAAAAAAATTAATTTGTTCTACAAATGACTGACATTTACATTAAAAATAAAGAAACTGTATTGCAACCCAAACAACTACATATTTTTTTTGAAGCTGAAGTTCCCTGAGTGTATAGTCAAATTTCTAGCATTTGCAGTATTCAGCTATTTAACAACGCCTACTTGGTCCATTTTTTGGAAAAATTTAAAAAAATTATTGCAGTTTTTTTTTTTAATTTCATATAGAAGAACTAATACTGTTAGTTTGGCATTGCTTTTTCCTGCAGCGGGGCAGTTGGCTTGGAAAGCAACATATGTTCTTTTTTACATTTATATTTTAATGAACAAGTTTTTCCAGTATTGTGCATCTACATTTAATACTACGTTCATACGACTTTCAAATTTCATACAAAAACTCATATTTTTAGAAAATCTGGTTTAACTGGTATTAAAAAAAATGCTAGTAAATAGCAATTCGAATTCTCACGTTCCCCTTAATCTTCGATTCTGATTATTTCCCATATGTTAGTAATTTGCCCCATTTTTATTTCTTATTTTGAATATTTGCATTAAGCATTTGTATTATTTTCGAGAAAATGAGGTTCAAAATCTGAGGTGAATGGTGAAAGTGAGAATAGGAATCGCGATGAGTGTTTCCAAAATTAATCAATCACGTAAAGTGAATGGTTTTCCCGGTGTCTTCAAATACAATAAACGATGGTAAGCCAAATCGATTGCAGAGAAACTTCAAAAATATGTCAATTGCACTGTAGTGGAGAACAAAACAATTGTCCATTTTATTGCTAAGAACTGACATAATTTTTTTCAAAAACAATAAAAGTTAACAATTAAAGTTACTACTAAATGTAGTATGTATGTAGTTTTTTATTGCTAAATTCAAATGAAAACTAAATACGAAATTTGATCTCAGGCATCATATTGTAATAACATTAAAATTAAGTGTCTTCAAGTAAAATTTATTGGGCTGAAATCATTTTCACAATTGCTTATCATTTTATATGTCCCGGTTCACACACGGCAATTTTACTTGCGCAATTCTTGAGTTTATAGAAGAGGGAGGCAAAGATAATGGAAGGGGGTACAGACTTGCCGGTACTCCAATTCCGTTTTGTTTTGTCATCCGCAATTTTCAACACTGCAGGTTGATATACAAAAATTGCTGAAACAAACTTTTCCTGTGTGAACACAAAAGCAATTTCAAAGGAGAATTGAAGAAAAATTGCGCAAGTAAAATTGCCGTGTGTGAACCAGGACTAATAATGACGTGGGGATATGCTACAACTTTTTTAAAACAAACCTGTCCACAAAACGCCATACAAATGAACGAAATCTGCTTTAGAGGCAGATTTTTCAACGTGAAACTTTGCATGTCCTAGTTTTTAAGTTTAGTCGACCTTACTCTGTCATCGTTTCTCTCAATTCGAAAAACCTTAAGAAATAAGAGGCATCTAAAGTCGGTTTTAGCAGGTGTCTAAAATTTTTGAAATTATTCATATGTAGTAGATTTTTTACTACATTTGTAATTGTGTTACGTTAGTTATTTTTACCGTTTTTTAATGGTTATTTTTACTACATTGGTAGTTGTTTTTAGTAATTTAAAATTACTACAGCTTTAGTAATTTTATGTTAAAATAATTTTAATTTCTACCTTCTAATTCCCTGAGTGTATGATTGTCAGTTGACCATAATAGTTATTTTATAATTTTCTACACACAGTGTGAATATTTTATAAATTACAAAAAAATTATTTCCTTTTAAGTTTCGTTGGTTTAAACAATGATAGATAAAATAAACAAAAATATTATAGATTTCTTTTGTTATAAACAAATACAATTGCACAAAAACAGAAAGATATCAAAGAAGTGTTTAAAGAAGTCAATATTAATGCTTTTTGGCGTATACTAGATTTCATTATTTATTATTTATTTATTTATTTCAAAAATATTTTACAAAGTAAATTTATAAAATATAACAAAAAAGGCGCCGGGTAACCAGACCATATGCGCTCAAAAATTAATATTAAATTTTAAATTTAGTATTTCGAAAGAAAAAAAAAAAAAAAATATAAAAATATTTCATTATTTATTATTTTTAAAATAGTATTTTGATTTCACACCTTGCCAAAAAACAATATAAAGGTATACAATTTATTGATTTTTGTATTTATTTTTTGTTTAAATTTTCGAAATTTTATCGCAAGATCATGAAATTTTTTCAAGAATATAAATCGACACAAAATTATCTTTAATTTGAGCATAAACATGTCGATCGGTATTTTCTTCAGGATATCGCGATGGTGTTGTTTTATCCTTATAAATTTTATGCACTTTAAAAAATTTTAAAATTGTATCGTTGCTCATAATCTAGACATTGCAATAAACAAATTTTTGTATTCAAATTCAAATCCATTGAATATGTTCTAAATATTTAGAACAGAACTTCAAATTTTCAACTAATTTTCCACATGCTTCAAATACCAAAAAGTAACAAAAATTCTCTTAACCCGATCAAATAAAAAGTTATGTCTCAAATACAAAAACAGATCTCATTTGATATAGATCGATATTTATTCTTATTCAAGTTTATCTCAAAATTGGGGTATCCAGTAATATCCAATTAGATCCCTCAAATATATTACTGGATTAAAATTAGATAAAAATTTATCTCCAAATTTTGGTTTCGAATTTGTTATTTAAGATTCTGATGGATCCCAAAATATCCCATGTAATAAATTTAGATATAATTTAATTTATTTTTTTTTTTTTTTTTAAAGAGAAGCAACACTTAGGAAATTCTTCCTATTAATTAATGTGTTGCTTTCTTTTTAAAGGGGATAATGGAGAGATGAAAGGTGGTGAAAGATGAAGGGCTTCAAACATGGGCAACAATGTAATTGCGCGAGATGATAAGTCTGAGAACAGTTGTTGCTCGCCACCTGATGTAGAGTTGGCGAATTTATTGAAGCTTTTTGTTTCATAGCCCTGATTCATTATTTTACTTCGGTGGGGTTAAGTGCTATGGGAACACCGAAGGTGTGTGTAGCGATACATATTAGTGATAGAAAACTCATACATATTATTTTTCTAAATTGATGTTGTCGTCACCGGGTATCGAACCCGGGACCATCCGTGTAACAGTCCAACGCGCTAACCATTACACCACGACACCCTAATCTAATTAGATTCAAAAAGAGTAATCAAAAAAATAAATTGAAAACTTGTTTATTTATTTTTTGATCAATGGTTATAATCATTAACTTCAAGCTCATATATCAGTTCTCATGTAGTTAGTAACTAGTTTATATAATTGTTTGATGTTTGGCATGGATTGTTACCTCTTTCAAAAACGTGTTCTGATGATGGGAACCTAGAAAATTCCCGAAATAGATCTATCAACACATTCCTGAAAGGGTCAAATAATAAATTTGAAAACAAAAAACTCTATAGATTATTTGTTAGGACAATATCCTAATAAAGAAATATAGAGTATGGCCTCGAACTTGAATAATTTTAATTTTCATAAAATTATAAAAATGATATCAAACTTTATTATTTTATAAATTTTTATATATTTATTATTTTATAGCATATGTATGTATATGTCACCATATATGATTATTAGGGCTCGGAAGTTATTGCATTTATAATCATGTTTATGTACATAAAATATGCAAATTGTAAAATATGCACTTAAAATTTAGAAATATGCATTAATTATTGATTTGTTTTAACGTTTTCTACATTTTAAACACAATTTTAGTATTTGTTGTCATCGCCAGATAGTAATTGTATTGTTCCTCTTCGCGATAAAAAATATTTCTTGAAAGAACATTTTTCTTTTTGAAAAAAAAAAACATACAATATAAATTTTAGTACAGTGTTATTTTAACTTAATATAGACATTCGCAATTAATTTTTAATTAATATGCATTTGACAAATTTAATTTATAAATTTAGCGAAAACGCAGTTTTTAGTAAAATATAAAAAAAAAATTCTTAAAAACGTGCATTTAATGTAATATACGCATAAATATGCATTCTGTAGCAAAATATGCAACAAAAAATGTCAAAATTTATTGAAGTTTTTTCTGGGTGTAGTGTCGATGACTTCAATAAGTGTAATTTACTGTTTAATAAAATAATACGTTTTGTTTACAAATTGAAGGCATATGATCAGGTTTCGAGGCATATTTCTGATTTTTTGGGATGCAATTTTAATAATTCTGTTCGAATTCGATTGCTATTATTCTATCATAAAGTCATACTCTCTAATTGTCCTGAATATGTACATTAGGGTGTCCCATTCAAAAAAAAATTTTGGGGATCATTCTTAATTTGAATACTCATAAGGCTAAGAATTTTTGAGAATTTTTTCAGATTTTTCGGAGGTGGTTTAGAGGTCGCGCAAATCGATTTTTTACCAAAAATCGAGTTTTTGGGCTTTTTTTTGAATTTTGCTTGAAAATTGGTAAAAAATCGATATTTCTTCAGCGTCTGAGTCAATATTCTTAAAGAACATTTTCCGATCTTTAATTTTATGTGCATAAATAATAAGTTTCGGCAATGATTTTGCACATTTTGACAATTTAATAACGGTTTTTTCGTAAATTTTCAACAAATATGGAAAAGAATGCTTTATAGCTTTTAAAATTTGTATAAGACTTAAAAAACTAATGATGCAGTTTAATAGATTATTAAGTTTTAAATTAATTAGCAGAAAAAAATGAATTTTCTCTCACCGTTCTCGAGTTATATACCGTTTTAAAGCTTTGTACACATTGTATGAAAGGTATAATACTAATAATAATAGTTACTTACCACTCATACATAACAATTATATTAAAAACAAAGAAAAATAGATTTGTTATAAATCATTTATTAGAGTTCCGGCGATGCTGCTCTACCCCCTGCAGTAACTCTGAAAGTCTGTTTCAGAAGTTGTGATATTGATATAACTATTAGCCAGGTAGGTTTCTAAGCATTAAACGCAAAGTTTTGGTATCTTCCACTTATCAGTTTACAAAAATGTTAATTGTATTGTGACTTGTTATCTCTAAACCTATAGACTATCTGCCAAAAATAGGGTTGTAGGTCCCCCAAATCCAATAAATCATGAATTTTAGTTCGAGCCATATCAGTGCCACCCAGTGATAACGGCTTTTTGGCTACTTTTTTTGCTGTCCACAACTTGACAACACTTAAAACTAAGCTTTGACATACAATAAATACATTTTCAAATCTCATAATCTAAAGTTTACAACAAATCGGATACCCAAATCTTATAGTACTAAAAATTTCATACAATGGGTGCAAAGCTTTAAAAGGGTATAACTCGAGAACGGTAAGAGAAAATTAAATTGTTTTTTCTGCTAATTTATTTAAAACTTCATAATCTTTTAAACTGCATCATTAGTTTTTTTTAGTCTTCATACAAATTTTAAAAGTTATAAAGCATTATTTTTCATATTTGTTGAAAATTTACAAAAACTGTTATATAATGTATCAAAATGTGCAAAATCCCTGACGATACTTATTACTTATGCACATAAAATTAAAGATCGGAAAATTTTCTTTAAGAATATTTACTCAGAAGCCGAAAAATTACCGATTTTTTAGCAATTTTCAAGAATAATTCAATAAAAGCCCAAAAAGCTCGATTTTTGGTACAAAATCGGTTTGCGCGACCTCTAAACCACTTCCGAAAAATCTGATAAAATTCTCAAAAATACTTTACCTTATGAGTATCCAAATTAAGAAAGATCTTCCGAGAAAATCCAAATTTTTATTTTTTTTGGGACAACCTAATGTACATATACATTTATACTCTTGAACACTGAAAGAAACCCTCAACTTTAATATCCCCTTAGAAATTATATTATTCATAAACGATCATTTCATGTTCGTGTAGCTAAGTGCTGGAACCACTTACCCTTACCACTTAGATCTTTTGATCTATCTTTAAAAACATTCAAGTGTAAACTTATAGAATATGCTTCTGTAAATGATATTTGATGTGCAAAAATTTTCAAAAAATTTTTAAAAATTCTCTAAACTGCAATACATTTTGTCACGTGAGTTTATGCCATATTCTTTAATAATTCTTTTAAACTATTTTCTTAAATTTTTGTAAGTTAAACTTGCTATATACAAACTGTTTTATATTGTTAGAAAATAGGATATTTAAGGTTTCATAGTTTTAAGTGACATAATGAAGTTGATTGTTAATGTTGGTCTTAAATTAAAAAAAAAAAAAAAAAAATAAATATGCGAAAAATGTATTATCGCTTTGTAGTACATTTTTTCTAATAGATTTAGCTACGCTAAGTCAAAATCTGCCAAAAAAAAAAAATCATTTCTAGTTTTTGAAATATCGCGGTTCCTTCTTTTCTAAATATTTCAGGATATTTTCAATGGATTTGAAGTTTAATACAAAAATGAGTTCAGTGGAATGATTAGTTTACGCAAAGTTATAAAATTTTAAAATTTTTTTTAGCATACATAAATTTTTATTTTATTATAAACCTCAACATGCAAAATTTTCAAAACTCCTTGCAATATCGGTAAGATATTCTGAAACAAACACAGACATGATTATACTTAAATGAAAGATTATTTTCTGCAGATATATACCTATTTCTAAAAAAATTTCATGATTTTGCGTTTGAATTTCGAAAAAATATTCGAAAAAAAAAATTAGGTAAATGATGTAAATATAAATACCGCTATATTTTAAAAACTGCAAATGAGAAATATTTTGACAGATTCGGAATCAGCGTACCTAAGTCTATAAAAAAATATGTGTTTAAAAAAGTTAAAAATTTGATAAGTAGTATTATAGTGTTGAGATCTAGAAACAGTCAGAAGTCCCTTAAGTTATTAAATATTTTAAAAATTTCAAGTTCTAGATTCAGAATTTTGTTAAAATCAGCATTCGTATATTTCACTTAGCATACCTTCCTTATAACACAAACATTTCTTTAAAACATGTTTTCCTTGGAAAAGCATCTCCTAACATGATTATTTCTAAAAGTGAAATATTTATTTAATTTAAAATTTAAATTGTAACTTATATTGCTCCCAATATGGTATTTCCGCTTGAGAAACACACTTAGGTAGATAGATAGCAACAAAAAATATACTATAAAATTTAATTTATTTAATAAAAGTTTGTTTCTTGAAATGCTTTTGAGGAAATAAATATAAATCTAATTATTTGGAAATAAATGAAGTTTTTATTAATAAAACTAGTTATTTAATATTACATCTTAAGATTAGGATTAGCAGTTCATTAGTTTGGAAAAGATTAATACATATTTGCACGTTTTATAAAGAGATAATCAAAAATTTAAGAAATTTTCATAAAATATTGCGACACAAGTTAGAAATGTTTATGGACGACGCAAAACAAATTCCTTATCTATTCAAACATTTTAATTTAAAAATATTTATATTTTCATTTTCTTTTGTTTAACTACATATAAACACTATTGAAGAGAATGTTTATAAACAATAGTATAAAAATTATTTATTTTGCATATTTATTTACGCAAATGAAATAAAAATAGCACCAATTCATTAAGAAATTTAGCAAATATATATTAATTTATTTCTATTTAAAATGTTTGAAAATACCCGAGTAAAAAATATTATATATGTGAATATGGTGTCATGCATAGCCATATATTAGTATATGTTTCTTATATATAACGATATATTTGTATATATTAACCTTTATCGAATTAGATATTAATCATATATGATATATATAATAAGTTATGGTAGATCTTTTGTCATATATAAAAAAAACATTGTCATATATGACATAATATGTAATCATATACCTATGGTACAAGGTGGCGCAAAAATAACCTTCCGGTGTTTTTTGGCTGTAATTTAAAAAAAAATTAAAAACTTTGATTCTTCTTGTGGATTATTTTTATTTGGTATTTTAATTTTTTTTACATCAAGTCGAGAATATGATGTCATGTAAATGGCCGCCGACACAGTTGATTGTCATTTGAGCCCTTTTTATGGCATTTTCCATCACTTTGGCCAAAACTTCCGGCGATAGGTTCTCACATTCTTGACGGATATTGTCTTTAAGAGCTGCAAGAGTCTGAGGCTTGTTGACATAAACCCGCGACTTCAAAAAGCCCCACAAAAAGAAGTCTGGAGCGGTCAAACCAGGCGATCTTGCTGGCCAGTGCAAATCGCCAAAACGGGAGATTAGGCGCCCGGGAAATGCATCCTTCAGCATATCGGTTGTGGCACGTGCAGTGTGTGCCGTTGCACCGTCCTGTTGGAACCACATGTTTTCCAATCCCAATTCATCAAGTTGCGGCAAAAAGAACTCGTTGATCATTGGTCTGTAGCGCTCACCATTCACAGTAACCGTTTGGCCCGCGACGTCTTCGAAGAAAAAAGGTCCGATGACTCCTCCAGCGAAAACAGCACACAATACAGTGACTTTGAGCGGGTGTAATGGCTCTTCGTGGGTTACACGCGGATTTTCAGTGCCCCAGAAGCGTAAATTTTGCTTATTTACGTACCCGTTAAGATGGAAATGGACCTCATCACTCATGATTATTTTTGATGAAAAATCATCTTCCTCTTGGTGGTGATTAAGGAAGGCTTGAGCGTATGTTACACGCGATTGGCGGTCAGCAGCTAACAGCTGATGCACCGTCTGGACTTTGTACGGAAACATCTTCAAATCTTGTACCAAAATTCGCTGTAAAGACCGTCGTCTGATACCCATTTGCGTGGCACGTCGTCTGGTCGATGTCGACGGCGCTTCCATGACATCCTCGGCTACAGCAGCAATATTCTCTGCAGAACGGCTACTCCGGGGTCTGCCACGCCTGGCAGCATCTCGTGTTGTGCCAGTCTCTTCGAGGCGAGCGGCTAAACGTCGCAGAGTTTCACCAGTAGGCGTTGGACGGCCAGGAAATCTGCGACGAAATTCACGTTGTGCCAAAGTCACCGACCGATTATTGGTCAAATAAATAGTCACCAATATTCCGCGTTCTGGAGCAGTGTAGCGTAACATTGTTTATTAACGTGTATTTCGCATGTGTTTACTACACAAATGTCAAAACAGAACTGACATTAGGGGCCAATCGCAAAATTTATAGCATTTTCTGATAGGAGCATTACTTTTGCGCCACCTTGTACAATCAATATAAGATATATAATTTAAGTTATTATAATATATACTGTCTTATAAAATATATTTTCGTGTGTGACCTAATATATAATTATGTATGGTAATATATAGTTTTATAATATATAATTATATATGACAGTTAAGATATTATTATATAAGATTCCATATATAACACAAGATTAACAATTTAGTTGGAGATAAGATTATATGTGGTCCAACATCATTAATATTTTCTATGCCCGATTTAAAAATAATGTATATAGGGCTATATGTAATTCTATGTATTTCTTATTAAATTTCATCCGAAAATGGGACCATATAATTGTATCTGTTTGTATGGGTTTAGATCTAATCTGATGTAATTAGATAAATATCCAGAACAATTTTACCCGAATTATGGCCCGATAGAATTGTATTAGATTGTACCAGTTTTGTATCTAATTGTATCAGTTTATATCTAAACTGATACAAATAGATATAATTATATAAAAACTATATATTATTGTATTTTAAACTGATATATCTGTATATGATTGTATATAAATTGATACATCTTATAAATTAGATCCGAGTTTAGCACTAAATGTTACATTTTTGTAAATTATTGTATAAAAATATACACAATTTCATACAAATGTATGTTCATCTTATCATATAAGTTAAGTTCATAAAAAAATATTGAGAAACATATTAATTTTTTGCGGTTTTCAAAAAGAAAAGAACTGAGAAGTTGGACATTCTTTATCATGCCCTACTTTCGATTTCCCCAACATCCACAATCAGCGAAAGAGTTTTCTCCAAGTCAAGTTTTTATAAAAACTTAAGAAGAGAACCGTTTAAAAGCTAAACATTTGAATTACATTCTTTTTTAAAAGATTATTTCACAAGATCTCTTTAAAACCTTTAATTAACACATATATGTATACAAAGAAGGATCTCATTTACTTTATTTTTTATTACTTATAAATTGTTTGTTTTATTTGGTTTTTTTTTTATTAATAAAATATAAAATCAAAACAATAAATAAGTGTTTTTTTATTATTAACCATTCTATTTATTTAAATTTGAATTATTCGGTTAACCGAATAATTCTTAATTAACCGATTATTAACCGATTAAATCTCAATCCTGATTAATTATTTGCTCGATTAACCGATTAAACTAGAAACCCGATTAATTGAATACCCTAATAGATATCTAGAAGGTCCGATATTAAAAAGTTACGCCTTTTTAGGAATCGCTGTTCAAACCTACATTACAAACTCTATTTTTTTATTTCTTATATTTTTTAATGCTAAAACAAGCAAAAACAAATTACTAAAAGTGAAATTTTAGGATGCAAACAAAAATTTCAGAAATTTAAAAATTTAGATTTGATAAAGTATCGAAATCAATAAAAAATTTCGAAGAAAATATGTATGCTAGAATTTTAAAATTAGTGGCACTAGTTTAAATCGAAATCGATTTTGAGAAGAATAAACGAAAAGTGTAAATTAAAAAACAAAATTTATCTCTCGATTCAGAAATATTCAGAAAGATGGCACAAAGTAGAATTACCATCTAGCACATGTATTTTGTGTTTGTACACAACCACGAAATACACGTACAGACGGAAATTCTACTTTATGCTGTCTTTGTGAATCAGGGTGTTACATTTTTTTAAAATAGAAATTAAAAGAAATTTTCAACTAAAATCCGAATTTTTTATATAGAATCGCAAAATTTTTATACAAAATTGACATTTTTCATTTAAAATATTTCCATAGAAAGTAAATCTGGCATGTGATGAAAAACGATCATTTTCAAATTGATCGTTTTGAAAATTTCAATACCAAATGTTTCGAATTGTTACAAATTAAAAAAAAATATGTAAATCGATATTAGTCTTTTTTATAGGTGAACGGGGTAGACAATCAGCTTGATTCTCTTAGCCGTTCGTTGTCTCTCTTAGCCGACAAACAAGATTTGAATTCAATAAAATCATGCAAAAGAAGCAACTCCTAAATTGCCACTAAGAGGATATTTAGACGATGGAGGGAATTTAAAAGCATCGTAGAAATTACCTCTAAGCTGCATTTACATTTACCATCGAAATCCATTTTAAATTAGATTTCAATTATATGGTTGTGTATAAAATGATAGGCTTGGAAATCTAGTTTAAACCGGATTTCGAGTTAAAGTAAATGCATGTAATATTTAATAACGGGTTAACTTGCAGATAAATCAAATCGATATTGAATTTCAACAAAATAAGAGTTTAATATAATTTTTATTAAAAATAAAAATTATGTTTTATCGACCTTTAATTGTGCAATGAAAATTAAAATTATTCAAGTTCGAGGCCATACTCTATATTTCTTTATTAGGATATTTTCCTAACAAACAATCTATAGAGTTTTTGTTTTCAAATTTACTAATTGACTACTTTCAGGAATGTGTTGATAGATCTATTTCGGGAATTTTCTACCCTACAAAGAAATGGATGACCGAAACTAACACATGCAAATCTTGCATCTTCTTCTAACTTATGAATTTATAAATTAGAGGGAGATGCAAAATCACACGTACACAAAGTTTCCATCACTTTTTCATATTGCCCTTAAGAAAATGATGGAAACTTTGTTCTACGCGCTGATGGATATTTCCATCAGCAGTTCCGGTCATTTGACCGGTCATATGACCGTCACTGTTCTTGCTGGGTAGGTTCCCATCATAAGAACACGTTTTGAAAGCGGTAACAATCCCATGCCAAACATCAAACATTCATATAAACTAGTTTACTCACTACATGAGAACTAATACATGAGCTTAAAGTTAAAAATTATAACCATTGATCAAAAAATAAATTGAAAACTTGTTTGTATGGAATTGCTTCAGTATGAAGTCATATATAATTTAAGTAGACTTAGCATGGGACCATATATAATCATATCGATCACTACATATATTTGCATTATTATTGTATGGCTTATGTAGTTACATATGGAAACATATAATTATATCAAGAACCATATAATTTATCAATTAAAATTATCAGATATATTTGTATATAATGATATAAGCTGCAATGTGACTCCATTTAAAGTCAGATTTGACGTAATTATATTATATATGACTATATATAACTATTTTTACCCTTTTAAAGTTGTTTCCTAAAGTCATATCTATTTAAATTGTGATTTTTAGCTTGCAACAATTGTTGGCTCTATTTGACGTTTTCTCAGCAAATCTTTAGTTATTTATTCGTAACTATTTATAAATAAATTAAATTTTTAGCAGAACCGGTTTAATTTGTTCGCAATCGAATCTTGTTAAAGTCATCGTATAAATTGCCTCTTCACTGAATTATTGCAAAAAAACACGATTTTTGATTTTCATGATTCTTTTTGACATTTCTCGTTACACTAATTTGTATTCTTAAAAACAAATATATAAAAAAAAATATTTCAAAAATTAATAAAAGTTCATAAAAATAATTAAAATAAAAATTGTGTGTTTCCTGTGTATTTATATTGAATTTTTGTGCCAGTTTTTTTTTTTTATTTTTTAATTCAACTTAAAAAATGCAACAAGTACAACTTTGAAACTTCAATTTCGATCTGCCACCTGTATACAGAACTTTTTTTGGATTTTTTTATCAGGCCATATGTATTTTGATAATGGCATATTTAAGGGGTTGCGAACCATTCTGTGGAATACCTGCGGGGTATGTTAGGGAAAGGCTCAGGGCATGTAATCTCAGATACCATCTGCACAAGAAGGGTCAATCGGACACGGATTTGTGCAGGTTTTGCGAGATGATGTCTGAGACCTCGGAGCATGTTATCTGCGAATGTCCCAGGCTTTGTGATAGGAGACTTAGGTTTCTAGGTGATCGCTTTATTTCGCCTTCCGACATTGCGAACATTTTGCCTAATAGGATAATTGGCTTTATAGGTAGCTTAAATCTGTAGGTAACCTTAGGCAGCACAAAAGACCTACATTGGTCGTGGTGCATAGTGCCTTCTGATCTAATCTAAGGGGTTGCGAAGGTCTCGATTAGCAACTTTCTTTTATTTTTTAATTTAGCAAATTAAAATTGCTAGATTTCCAGCTAAAAGCTAAATCACTTTTACCAGCTAAAGCTACTTTTCCACTGAAGGTGTTTTGGACATGATTTAAAAAAAAAAAAAAACAAAAAAAAAAAAAAACAAAAACCTGTTTTGTACATGTTTTCCCATGCGTTTCTTTTTACCAAAACACATGTTTTGCTCAGTGATGCCAACTTGGTGCTTTTGACACTTTCTTTTTAATGACACAAAACGCCAAAACTTTTATAAAATAATGCTTTTGTAATTTATCGTTAGTGCTTTTGGTACTTTTTAACCAATTTCGTTTGTAAGACTATTACTTTGTTCAAAAATACATCAAACTTCCATAAAACCAATCGAAAGCTCAAATTTTGCAATTTTGCAGTCTTAAGGAAATTACAATCAAATTTCAATTTTCGCTACATTTTCATGGTCTTTTCTGTTTGATTCCAAAAACTTATTTTTTAAATGCAGTTTGACAGATATTTTCACAAAAGTTGGAACAAAATACTGAACTAAGCACCGAAATTATCGATGAAGAAATGTTGTCAATTTATTTTAATTTGAAATCCAATTGTAAAAGCTTAATTAGTTTAGAAGCAGAAGTAAAAATGTAGCGAAATATTCTTGTTATGAGTAAAACAAGAGTATAAAAATAGTTAACTTTGTGCATAGAGTTCAATGTCAAGTATAGAAGTAGAAAATGTTCTATTTTCAACAGAATTTTTACTATTTTACATGATAACGGAACAAGTCTAGTTTAGGGGCTTCGCTCAGATTTTTTTTTTTTTTACCCTGAATAGTACTTTTTGAGCTGATTTCAACAAAAAAAAAATTTTTTGTCGGCGACGCCCCCTTGCGTCAGAAATGGGCATTAAAGTTGGAATAGTTTTTAACGATTATCTCAAAAAGTACAAGTTCGATCACGACAATATGGGTGTCATATGAAAGCTCTTTAAAATATCTTTCTAATGAGGTACAATATGTCCTCATAAATTAACCCATTACAGCCCAGTTTTAAGTTTTTCATTTTTTATTCTAGTTTTTTGTATAACATATCTGTTTATTCAAAAAAACGTCTATATATGTAAATAAAAAATTTATAGAAAATTATAGCCCATTTTACAAGCTTTCAGTTAAGGTATAATGTGTTACTATATCTCTTATAATAAAAAAGTTATTAATGGTTAAGTTACAAAAGTCTATTTGTTTCTAAAAATTGCAATTTAACAAAGTTATTAATTTATATATACATATGCCGAGCAAAGTTTTTCTGTGTAACCGGCCTTCGGCCGGGCTTAGGGGTTTTTTTACTCCCATCAGTCGAATTCTCGGCTTCGCTGAGGCTTCGCCCCGGGCTGCAGAAATTTCGGCGTATTTACAAAAGTCTATTTGTTTCTAAAAATTGCAATTTAACAAAGTTATTAATTTATATATACATATGCCGAGCAAAGTTTTTCTGTGTAACCGGCCTTCGGCCGGGCTTAGGTGTTTTTTTACTCCCATCAGTCCAATTCTCGGCTTCGCTGAGGCTTCGCCCCGGGCTGCAGAAATTTCGGCGTGTTTACAAAAGTGTATTTGTTTCTAAAATTAGCAATTTAACAAAGTTATTAATTTACATATACATATAAGAACAAAAGTACAAAAATGAAGAAAATTAAATAACGATATAAATGTTAATATCTACGGTGTTAAAAGGGTTAAAGTGAAATATTATTTATCAAATTAAAGCTTGAAATCTTAGCTACAAATAAATATTATTTGTATCGTACCTTTATAATAGTCAAATTTTGAGAAAATACGAGGTTTGTCTAAAAAATTCGGTTAAAAAACAGACTTTTTTAATTTGACGCTTAACGGGTTAATGGAATTAGAAGTATTATATATCAAATGAAAGGTGCTTTAATAAGCTTTCAAATGATATGTATATTGTTTTGATCCGATCAGAAATGGTGAAGATGCAGATTCAAAATTCAAACTTTGGAAGTCCATAGCTCGGGAACCGAGAGTCGCCGACAAAAAAAAAAATGTATTTTTGAGTTCAGCATTAAAAGTTCTACTAATGGTGAAAATTTGAAATAAATCCGAGCGAGGCCCCTAAACTAGACTTAAGCCCAGACTC
>CM037854.1:70743187-70954928 GCA_021234595.1 Delia radicum | reverse complement strand
GTATTGTAAGATTAAAAATGTAATATCTTGAAAAAAAAAGGTAATATCTTGAATTTTACAGATTTTTCTCGCGTTTAGCGAAAAAAAAAAACATTTTAATCTTACAATAACGTTTTGGAAATACAGGTCATATATGAAAGATTTTTAGTTTTTAATGCAAAAAGTTAAAGAAAATATTGTAAGGAAATTTACTTGATAAAAATTAAAAACATCTTCAGTGGACCAAAATTACTCTATCAAAAACTTAAATTATTTTTTTCTTAAAAAGGACTAAAATACGAAACGTTGAGCAACATTTGAAAACAAATCGTCGAAACTTTTTTTTTGTCAAAATGTACTAGAATCGCTAATTTTAATCGCTGGTAGGGAACTGAAGATCAACTTAAAAAGTTTTGATGCTGAACTTTTATTGTTCAGGGCGTTAATACGCATCGTTTGAGTGCTATTACCGAAAAATTTTTTCTATCGGGACACGCTAATGACACATACATTTGTATGAAATTGTGTATATTTTTATACAATAATTTACAAAAATGTAACATTTAGTGCAAAACTCGGATCTAATTTATAAGATGTATCAATTTATATACAATCATATACAGATATATCAGTTTAAAATACAATAATATATAGTTTTTATATAATTATATCTATTTGTATCAGTTTTAGATTTAAACTGATACAATTAGATACAAACTGGTACAATCTAATACAATTCTATCGGGCCATAATTCGGGTAAAATTGTTCTGGATATTTATCTAATTACATCAGATTAGATCTAAACCCATACAAACAGATACAATTATATGGTCCCATTTTCGGATGAAATTTAATAAGAAATACATAGAATTACATCTAGCCCTATATACATTATTTTTAAATCGGGCATAGAAAATATTAATGATGTTGGACCACATATAATCTTATCTCCAACTAAATTGTTAATCTTGTGTTATATATGGAATCTTATATAATAATATCTTAACTGTCATATATAATTATATATTATAAAAACTATATATTACCCTATATAATTATATATTAGGTCACACACGAAAATATATTTTATAAGACAGTATATATTATAATAACTTAAATTATATATCTTATATTGATTGTACAAGGTGGCGCCAAAAGTAATGCTCCTATCAGAAAATGCTATAAATTTTGCGATTGGCCCCTAATGTCAGTTCTGTTTTGACATTTGTGTAGTAAAACACACGTTAATAAACAATTTTACGCTACACTGCTCCAGACGCGGAATATTGGTGACTATTTATTTGACCAATAATCGGTCGGTCACTTTGGCACAACGTGAATTTCGTCGCAGATTTCCTGGCCGTCCACGCCTACTGGTGAAACACTGCGACGTTTAGCCGCTCGCCTCGAAGAGACTGGCACAACACGAGATGCTTGCCAGGCGTGGCAGACCCCAGAGTAGCCGTTCTGCAGAGTAAATATTGCTGCTGTAGCCGAGGATGTCACTGGAAGCGCCGTCGACATCGACCAGACGACGTGCCACGCAAATGGGTATCAGTCGACGGTCTTACAGTGAATTTGGTAGCAAGATTTGAAGATGTTTCCGTACAAAAGTCCAGACGGTGCATCAGCTATTAGCTGCTGACCGCCAATTCGCGTGTAACATACGCTCAAGCATCCTTAATCACCACCAAGAGGAAGATGATTTTTCATCAAAATAATCATGAGTGATGAGGCCCATTTCCATCTTAGCGGGTACGTAATAAGCAAAATTACGCTTCTGGGGCACTGAAAATCCGCGTGTAACCCACGAAGAGCCATTACACCCGCTCAAAGTCACTGTATGGTGTGCTGTTTTCGCTGGAGGAGTCATCGGACCTTTTTTCTTCGAAGACGTCGCGGGCCAAACGGTTACTGTGAATGGTGAGCGCTACAGAGCAATGCTCAACGAGTTCTTTTTTGCCGCAACTTGATGAATTGGGATTGGAAAACATGTGGTTCCAACAGGACGGTGCAACGGCACACACTGCACGTGCCACAACCGATATGCTGAAGGATGCATTTCCCGGGCGCCTAATCTCCCGTTTTGGCTATTTGCACTGGCCAGCAAGATCGCCTGATTTGTCCGCTCCAGACTTCTTTTTGTGGGGCCTTTTTGAAGTCGCGGGTTTATGTCAACAAGCCTCAGACTCTTGCAGCTCTTAAGAACAATATCCGTCAAGAATGTGAGAACCTATCGCCGGAAGTTTTGGCCAAAGTGATGGAAAATGCCATAAAAAGGGCTCAATGACAATCAACTGTGGCGGCGGCCATTTACATGACATCATATTCTCGACTTGATGTAAAAAAAATTAAAATACCAAATAAAAATAATCCACAAGAAGAATCAAAGTTTTTAATTTTTTTTTTAAATTACAGCCAAAAAAACACCGGAAGGTTATTTTTGCGCCACCTTGTACCATAGGTATATGATTACATATTATGTCATATATGATAATGTTTTTTTATATATGACAAAAGATCTACCATAACTTATTATATATATCATATATGATTAATATCTAATTCGATAAAGGTTAATATATACAAATATATCGTTATATATAAGAAACATATACTAATATATGGCTATGCATGACACCATATATATTCACATATATAATATTTATTACTCGGGTATTTTTAAACATTTTAAATATAAATAAATTAATATATATTTGCTAAATTTCTTAATGAATTGGTGCTATTTTTATTTCATTTGCGTAAATAAATATGCAAAATAAATAATGTTTATACTATTGTTTATAAACATTCACTTCAATAGTGTTTATATGTAGTTAAACAAAAGAAAAGGAAATATAAATATTTTTAAATTAAAATGTTTAAATAGATAAGGAATTTGTTTTGCGTCGTCCATAAACATTTCTAACTTGTGTCGCAATATTTTATAAAAATTTCTTAAATTTTTGATTATCTCTTTATAAAAACATGCAATACGAATCTTTTCCAAACTAATGATCTGCTTACTCCTAATTTTTAAGATGGAATATTAAATAACTAGTTTTATTAATAAAAACTTAATTTATTTCCAAATAATTAGATTTATATTTATTTCCTCAAAAGCATTTCAAGAAACAAACTTTTATTAAATAAATTAAATTTTATAGTATATTTTTTGTTGCTATCTATCTACCTAAGTGTGTTTCTCAAGCGGAAATACCATATTGGGAGCAATATAAGTTACAATTTAAATTTTAAATTAAATAAATATTTCACTTTTAGAAATAATCATGTTAGGAGATGCTTTTCCAAGGAAAACATGTTTTAAAGAAATGTTTGTGTTATAAGGAAGGTATGCTAAGTGAAATATACGAATGCTGATTTTAACAAAATTCTGAATCTAGAACTTGAAATTTTTAAATATTTAATAACTTAAGGGACTTCTGACTGTTTCTAGATATCAACACTATAATACTACTTATCAAATTTTTAACTTTTTTAAACACATATTTTTTTTATAGACTTAGGTACGCTGATTCCGAATCTGTCAAAATATTTCTCATTTGCAGTTTTTAAAATATAGCGGTATTTATATTTACATCATTTACCTAATTTTTTTTTTCGAATATTTTTTCGAAATTCAAACGCAAAATCATGAAATTTTTTTAGAAATAGGTATATATCTGCAGAAAATAATCTTTCATTTAAGTATAATCATGTCTGTGTTTGTTTCAGAATATCTTACCGATATTGCAAGGAGTTTGAAAATTTTGCATGTTGAGGTTTATAATAAAATAAAAATTTATGTATGCTAAAAAAAATTTAAAATTTTATAACTTTGCGTAAACTAATCATTCCACTGAACTCACTTTTGTATTAAAACTTCAAATCCATTGAAAATATCCTGAAATATTTAGAAAGAAGGAACCGCGATATTTCAAAAACTAGAAATGATTTTTTTTTTGGCAGATTTTGACTTAGCGTAGCTAAATCTATTAGAAAAAATGTACTACAAAGCGATAATACATTTTTCGCATATTTATTTTTTTTTTTTTTTTAATTTAATTTATTTCAAAAACCAACCGAGCCCTTCGGGCCATATATAGTTGGTAGACCAACATTAACAATCAACTTCATTATGTCACTTAAAACTATGAAACCTTAAATATCCTATTTTCTAACTATATAAAACAGTTTGTATATAGCAAGTTTAACTTACAAAAATTTAAGAAAATAGTTTAAAAGAATTATTAAAGAATATGGCATAAACTCACATGACAAAATGTATTGCAGTTTAGAGAATTTTTAAAAATTTTTTGAAAATTTTTGCACATCAAATATCATTTACAGAAGCATATTCTACAAGTTTACACTTGAATGTTTTTAAAGATAGATTAATGCCCGTAATTTCAAGCAATAGATACCTACCGGTGCTTAGATACCTACCGTGTACACGAACAAAATCGGGTAGGTATCTAAGCACTGGTAGGTATCTATTGCTTGAAATTACGGGCATAAAAGATCTAAGTGGTAAGGGTAAGTGGTTCCAACACTTAGCTACACGAACATGAAATGATCGTTTATGAATAATATAATTTCTAATGGGATATTAAAGTTGAGGGTTTCTTTCAGTGTTCAAGAGTATAAAATGTATATGTACATATTCAGGACAATTAGAGAGCATGACTTTATGATAGAATAATAGCAATCGAATTCGAACAGAATTATTAAATTGCATCCCAAAAAATCAGAAATATGCCTCGAAACATGATCATATGGCTTCAATTTGTAAACAAACGTATTATTTATTAAACAGTAAATTACATTTATTGAAGTCATCGACACTACACCCAGAAAAAACTTCAATAAATTTTGGCATTTTTTGTTGCATATTTTGCTACAGAATGCATATTTATGCGTATATTACATTAAAATGCACGTTTTTTAAGAATTTTTTTTTATATTTACTAAAAACTGCGTTTTCGCTAAATTTATAAATTAAATTCGTCAAATGCATATTAATTACAAATTAATTGCGACTGTCTATATGAAGTTAAAATAACACTGTACTAAAATTTATATTGTGTTTTTTTTCAAAAAGAAAAAAGTTTTTTCAAGAAATATTTTTTATCGCGAAGAGGAACAATACAATTGTTTCGTTAGCTGTGTGGCAAGTGGCACCGTCCTGCTGAAACCACATATCGTCCACATCCATATCTTCCAATTCGGGCCATAAAAAGTTCGTTATCATCTCACGATAGCGAACACCATTCACAGTAACTGCCTGACAGGCCTCATTTTGGAAAAAATACGGCCCGATGATGCCCGCCAGCCCATAAACCGCACCAAACAGTCACTCTTTGTGGGTGCATTGGTTTTTCGACAATCACTCTTGGATTCTCATTCGCCCAAATGCGGCAATTCTGTTTATTGACGAATCCACTGAGGTGAAAATGTGCCTCATCACTGAAGATGATTTTCTTCGAAAATTGATCATCCACTGTTGCCATTTCTTGCCACCATTCTGCCCATTCACGACGTTTGGAATGGTCAAGAGGCTTTAGTTCTTGAGCCAATTGCACCTTGTAAGCGTGTAAATGCAGTCTTTATGCATAATGTTCATCAACGACGAGCGTGAGAGGTACAATTGTTGGGCACGACGACGAGTTGAGGTGGACGGCTCTTCAGCCACACTATCGCGAACAGCAGCAATATTTTCTGCAGTACGAGCTGTACGAGCATGCACTGGTGTTCTCACATCTTCTACAGACCCGGTTTGCTCGAATTTTTCCACGATTTTTGCGATTGTACGCACATTTGGACGATCAAATTGACCAAAAAAATCACGAAGTGCACGATATGCATTTTGATTTGAACGCCCATTTTCATAATAAGTCTGGATAACTTTAACACGTTGTTGGATTGTGTATCTCTCCATGGTTCAAATTGAGTAAGTCTGAAATAGAGAAATGTCAAATAAAATTCGGAAAAAAACTTGGCGTTTAGGTGTGGTTCACATTCAACATCGGCCCTTACAATTTAACCACCCTTTATATGGTGCCATATGTATAATACAAACTTAAGATATAACTATATATGAAATTAAATGCTATAAGATATAATTATGTATAATTCCATATATCGCACAAGATTACAATTAATTTTTAGATATGATTAGTAGTGTCCGACCGAACAGTTCGGCCAAAAACTATATTTTGTCGGTTTTTTGATATCTAGAGGCAATGATGACAATTTTGGTATTGGAAACATGTTTGTTGAGCCGATTTAATTCGATTTTGTGTATAAAATTTAAGAGAAAAGCCGAAGTTTAGTTATAAAGTTAAAAGTTCGGCCGCCGAACTATTTTCAATTTGGCCGAACTTTCTGAGGTCGAACAGTGAATTCATTGCTTAACTACAGACTTTTCTTTCAAATTTGACACTCAAAATAGCATCTAATAAGTCCAATAAACATTTTTCCATCCGCCAAATTTGTCCATAATGCTTTAAAATACCAAATACAGACCAAATGCATTTTCTGGCGGAACTGTTCGGTCGGAGACTAATGATTAGTGGTCCAACATCATTAATATTTTCTATGAGTATAAGATATAAGTATATATTGTTATATATAAACCCATACCTTGTTATATATGCTCCTGATGACTAAATTTTTTTCACAAGTTTTTATAGGATTTAAATAATTCATGGGATTTAAGTAAATACAATTAAATCTCAAAATATCTTACTCGACCCACCAAAAATTATTTATCTTTTTGGATCTTATTAGATGCAATTATATCTAAGTTTATCTCATGGGATACTTTGGGATCCATCAGAATCTTAAATAACAAATTCGAAACTAAAATTTTGAGATAAATTTTTATCTAATTTAATCCAGTAATATATTTGAGGGATCTAATTGGATATTACTGGATACCCAAATTTTGAGATAAACTTGAATAAGAATAAATATCGATCTATATCAAATGGGATCTGTTTTTGCATTTGAGACATAACTCTTTTTTGATCGGATAAAGAGAATTTTTGTTACTTTGGTATTTGAAGCATGTGGGAAATTCGTTGAAATTTGAAGTTCTGCTCTAAACATTTTAGAACATTTTCAATGGATTTGAAATTTGAATACAAAATGTTTTTATTGCAATGTCTAGTTTATGCGCAACGAGACAATTTTAACATTTTTTAACGTGCATAAAATTCATAAGGATAAAACAACAACAACACCATCGCGATATCCTGATCGACATGTTTATACTCAAATTAAAGATAATTTTGTGTCGATTTATGTATATTCTTGAAAAAATTTCATGATATTGCGATAAAATTTCGAAAATTTAAACAAAAAATAAATACAAAAATCAATAAATTGTATACCTTTATATTGTTTTTGGCAAGGTGTGAAATCAAAATACTATTTTAAAAATAATGAATAATGAAATCTAGTATGCGCCAAAAAGTATTAATATTGACTTCTTTTAACACTTCTTTGTTATCTTTCTGTTTTTGTGCAATTGTATTTGTTTATAACAAAAGAAATCTATAAAAATTTTTGTTTATTTTATCTATCATTGTTTAAACCAACGAAACTTGAAAGGAAATATTTTTTTTTGTAATTTATAAAATATTCACACTGTGTGTAGAAAATTATAAAATAACTATTATGATCAACTGACAATCATACACTCAGGGAATTAAGAAGGTAGAAATTACTAAAAATTACAGTTAAAATTACTTCAAATGTAATCAAAGAGGCGGTGTTTGTCATAAAAATTACTAAAGCTGTAGTAATTTTAAATTACTAAAAACAACTACCAATGTAGTAAAAATAAATATTGAAAAACGGTAAAAATAACTAACTTAACACAATTACAAATATAGTATAAAATCTACTACATATGAATAATTTCAAAAATTTTAGACACCTGCTAGATGCCTCTTATTTCCTAAGGTTTTTCGAATTGAGAGAAACGATGAAAAGGGTAAGGAAGACTAAGCTTAAAACTAGGACATGGAAAGTTTCACGTTGAAAAATCTGCCTCTAAAGCAGATTTCGTTCATTTGTATGGCGTTTTATGGACAGGTTTGTTTTAAAAAAGTTGTAGCATATCCCCACGTCATTATTAGTCCTGGTTCACACACTTGCGCAATTTTTCTTCAATTCTCCTTTAAAATTGCTTTTGTGTTCACACAGGAAAAGTTTGTTTTAGCAATTTTAGTATATCAACCTGCAGTGTTGAAAATTGCGGATGACACCCCCATGTCTGTACCCCCCTTCTATTCTCTTTGCCTCCATCTTCTATAAACTCAATAATTGCGCAAGTAAAATTGCCGTGTGTGAACCGGGACATATAAAATGATAAGCAATTGTGAAAATGATTTCAGCCCAATAAATTTTACTTGAAGACACTTAATTTTAATGTTATTACAATATGATGCCTGAGATCAAATTTCGTATTTAGTTTTCATTTGAATTTAGCAATAAAAAACTACATACTACATTTAGTAAACAAAAACAAATTTCGTGTTAACTTTTATTGTTTTTGAAAAAAATATGTCAAGTTCTTAACAATAAAATGGGCAATTGCTTGTTCTCCACTACAGTGCAATTGACATATTTTTGAAGTTTCTCTGCAATCGATTTGGCTTACCATCGTTTATTGCATTTGAAGACACCGGGAAAACCATTCACTTTACGTGATTGATTAATTTTGGAAACACTCATAGCTATTCCTATTCTCACTTTCACCATTCTCCTCAGATTTTGAACCTCATTTTCTCGAAAATAATACAAATGCTTAATGCAAATATTCAAAAATAAGAAATAAAAATGGGGCAAATTACTAACACATGGGAAATAATCAGATTCGAAGGTTAAAGGGAATGTGAGAATTCGAATTGCTATTTACTAGCATTTTTTTTAATACCGATTAAACCAGATTTTCTAAAAATATGTGTTTTTGTATGAAATTTGAAAGTCGTATGAACGTAGGTATTAAAGGTAGATGCACAATACTGGAAAAACTTGTTCATTAAAATATAAATGTAAAAAAGACAATATGTTGCTTTCCAAGCCAACTGCCCCGCTGCAGGAAAAAGCAATGCCAAACTAACAGTATTAGTTCTTCTATATGAAATTAAAAAAAAACTGCAATAATTTTTTTAAATTTTTCCAAAAAATGGACGAAGTAGGCGTTGTTAAATAGCTGAATACTGCAAATGCTAGAAATTTGACTATACACTCAGGGAACTTCAGCTTCAAAAAAATATGTAGTTGTTTGGGTTGCAATACAGTTTCTTTATTTTTAATGTAAATGTCAGTCATTTGTAGAACAAATTAATTTTTTTACTAACCTTGTAGTTCATTTAAAAAACAAACCACATCAAATGACTGTTTTATGATTTTACATTAATTTTTGCAGTAGTTTTTTTTTTTTTTATTTAAAAATATAAAAAAAAATAAATGTTTGTTTATTTTTTTTACTAACAATTGTGGTTAATTTTTTGAACATTAAAAAACAAATGACAATGTTAGTTGAATTTACTGAAATTTAATTCGTTCTTTCTTTAAGTGAAATTTCATTTGTTTTTAACTACATTTGCAGTGGTCTTTTCCTACATAGTATTCTAAGTGTATTAATATAAATAAAAAAATTATTTTTTATTCATTTCATCGTTTCGCTTTGTGCATGCGCGGATCCAGGGGGACATTTTTTTTTTTAAATTTTTCAATACAAAAATGCTAAAGAGATTTGAAATGTTAATCAAAAATACTCTAACTTTCCTCCCCCAAAACCTTTTTTGGATCCGCTCCTGGCTTTGTAACAACTAAAGAGTTGTTTCAATTCCGCAAAAACGTCCATCACATAGTACATTTTAATTAGCTTAATACTAAAATCGTAAAGGCATCAATAAATTTTAAGGACTTTAAATTATATGAACTTTAAATTAAAATAAAATGTGTAATTTGGCGAATTTGAAAGTATTTAATATGATTTTCTGCACATAAGTAACCAATTAAAGTAAAACCAATTAAGTGTCATAAGCCGATAAAAATTCGTGTTTTCTAAAATAATCACGCTTTTTTTTTAAGTTCTTATAAAGGGTCCGCCATCTAACGTTTTTTTTCAACTAGTGCTTATTTCGTGAATGGTAACGCTTAGCTCATGTCTGATTTGACATACAATTAGTTTTATAATTCCGCTGAACGAATATGGTCCGTATGTTCGCTATCTTGTGCAAAAAGTGAAAGAAACTGGCATCCTCATCGATAAACCAAAGCGTGAAAAGCCAAAAAACAGTGCGTACACCCGAGAATATTGCTGCTGTGGCAGAAAGTGTGCGTGAAGCGCCATCAACATCAATTCACCGTCGTTCTCAACAATTGAACATTTCGGAGACATCATTGAGACGAATTTTGCATAAAGACCTTGGTATGACGCCATACAAAGTCCAATTGGTTCAGGAGTTAAAAAAAAAAGTTATTTGGCGGACCCTTTATATGACAACAAATTTATACATGTGATAAATGTATTAAGATCTATGAATTCATATAACTTTAATAAAAACCAAGCAAAAACTGTAATTTTAAAATTATTAACTTGATTTAAACTTAAAACCGACATAATTTTTCCGCCGTTAAATATAAATGATTAACGCGGATTTGGGTCAAGCATGCTTAAACATCGCCTAATACATACACAAAAAGTAATTCATGTCGTAAAAAATTTTTTTTTTAAATATTTTACTCAGTGTCAAACATTTTTGAAATGGGTCTACGTTACGGACTTAATTTTTGTGTCCTGTACAAAAAAAAATATGATCGAAAATCGGTGAATCCGTTAAGGCTGCACAGTGGCACCGGATTTTTCAATTTGTTATTTTGAGAATAAGGCATTTAAGTAAATATTGTTTAACAATCTGTATACCAAAGAAGTTCAAACTATTAAAATGTGTAATAAAAATATCTAATAAGGGTAAAACCTTTAAGTATCAGTTTTGTTTATCAATTTTCAGTGTGCAAATTCTTTGTTCCTCTTCTTTCAATGGCTCAGTATTTCATTTACGTATTAGTACAACTAAGTTAAATTTTATTTAATATTATCCATTTATACACGTAGTATTGGTAGTAATTAAAATTAATTTATTGTTAGCATGTCCAACGATCCATATCCTAACAAAAACCGTTTTTAACTCCCACACGTCATTTTTTTTTTTGTTATAAATAAAATATCCTGTTCACATAAGAAATGTAAACTGAAAATTTTGCAGAAAAGTTGACATCAGTCATGTGGGTGTTTTAAAGATAACAACTACTCGTCGTCTATACAGATAAGTAAAAAGGTATATGGTACAAAAAGATATGTATAGTTACTATATTCCTAAGCTAACTTCCTTTATTAAAAATAATTTTTATTTTAATAGTGTTGGACAGGCCTTTAATTAAAATTTACTGTTATATCCACCTTTTTGTAAAAAAATTATAAGAAAAAATTGTGCTAAATTTTTATAGTTGTATTATATATAAATTAGTATATGGTACAAAATTATAAATTGCTTAAAAACTTTAGATATGTTATTTTGAACTTAAATTTTCTACACAAAACCTTTTTAGTGTTTTTTTTCAGTTTTGTTAGTTTTTTGTTTTTATATACATCGAGATTATTTTTATGTTATTTTTAAATTTTAACGAGCTTCCAACCTCCGTATATTTACAAAATAAAGCAAATCAAACATATTAGCTAGGTTGATAATAGTATTTCGATCTGGCTAAAGATCTCATCAGAACCCGAATTTTTAGATTTAATATAATTAGTATTATTTTCTATCCAATAATTCTATAAAAAGTATTTCACATAAACGCATGTACCATATACATATTTCCTTGTATTTACTAAATAACAAAAAAAGTATCAACAAGTTTTCAGAAATAGTAAATGCGTCATTGACAAACTTAAGTTTTATGTTTAAATATTTTTAGTTTTAGTTAAAAAGAAATTGAATTTTTATCTGCTGTCATAACCGCAGAGTCCACAATTTAAGGACTTAATATGTAGTGTCCTACCGAATTCATTTTTTTTTTTGTCTGAAGCCGTAGCCGAACTTTTAAATTTTGGCCACGACATTTGTTTAAAGTAAAACAAAAAAATTTTTAAGCATGAGAAAATCTAAAAAATGTTAATTTAGATTTTTTGTTTTTCAAAAATATTAAATAATGAATTCAATAATTTCAAAGACGTGTTTTGGAAAAAATGGAAATGCTTAAACTTTTTTATTTTTACTAAAATATATAACGAATTTAATAAAAATTCTTATGTTTGTATTCGAAATTAAAGAATTTTATCTGTAAATGTACTAAATTTCTTCAAATACTCGGACTTCGGACAAGTTGTCCGAAAATTACTTTTAGGCAACCAAAAATATCATCCCATACAGAGGAAATTTTATTTGAAGAAAAAATCTGGTAACGTTGTGAAATGGAGACGGAGGTGATTAGAAAATAAACAAAAATCTAAAAATACAATGTTTGTGTTTGTTACTTCTGAGTATTATATAAAGTGTGTTTTTTATACAGGTATAGAACTTTAAGTTGGCTACACTTTTTTAACTGGCGGCCATTTTGTCAGCTGTCAAGTGTTTAGTTTGGTTTGGCATTTCAACATGAATAGACTGACGCCTGAACAACGCTTCCAAATTGTGCAAAATTATTTTGAAAATCATGGTTCTGTTCGATATACGTAACGCGAACGCATTTTGCGAATTTTGTTTAGCGATGAAGCTCACTTTTGGTTTAATGGACCCGTGAATTAACCTCCAAGATCGTGCGATTTATCGCCGCTGGACTATTTTCTGTGGGGATATGGGAAGTCGCTAGTCTACGCCGATATTTAAATTATAATGCCAGAAGATTATGTTTCGAATAAAGTAAATTTCATGTCAATTTAATAAATTCATCTTTGTTTTATTCCATTTCAAAGTTGTATACCTCTATAAAAAAACACCATTTACTTTTATTTTTTACTGATAATCTCAAACTAAAAAAAAATTATGGACGAAATAGCTTTACGATCTTTGCATTGCAATAAGCCATATTTTTTTAAAATGTAAATTTTTTTTTATTATTTCGCGAATAACTGATTAAAAAATTCTTTAAACAATTTTCCGGTGCACCCTAGTGCACATCAAACCTTTTGAAAAGTATGCTCTAGTATCAGGCTTGGAAAACTTGTCCATTTTTATTAGTGTCCGACCGAACGTTCGGCTTCGGCTTCGGAGTTCGGCCAAAAAGTGATGTTCGGCCAAATTTTGGCCGAACTTGGCCGAATACCGTATATTTGAAAAAGAACAGTTCATTTTTGATTTATTTCACGTAAAAACCAAAATTTCAATTAAATTCGTCATATACTTTAGTTAAAATAATAAAGTTCAGGTATTTCCATATTTTTGTTGAAAACTTCAATAAAATAATTGAACTGACTTTATAATATTTTTGAAAAAATATTCTAAATTTGCTTTTTTACAAATTTATTGATGTTTGAATATTTTTTAATATACTTTAATGATGCTTTTTGTAGTCAAAATCAACAAAAATTTGAATTTTATTCAAACTAAAAAAAAATTAAAAAGTTCGGCTTCGGCTACGGCTTCGGCCGAATATTAAAAATTTGGCCGAAGTTCGGCTACGGCTTCGGCTTCGGCCAAAAAAAGTGACTTCGGTCGGACACTAATTTTTATATCCATAAAATTAATGATGTTTTTTAAAATTATAAATAATGAAAAATTTGTTTTAGATAATTGCCAGCATTTTCCAAAGTAACGTCACGTTTCACACTATGAGTTGTAAAAGAAAATCAAAAAAGTTGTATTAATTCAGAAAACTGTAAATCAAACTTAAAATATTCCAAATCATATTAAAAAATGTTTTATCAAAAAAATCCAAAGCAATACGCATAGTTTTGCGTTTTTGTAAAAGACGATAAAACCAACTTTTGTTTTTGTCACATCACGTCATCGTAATTAATTGCTTATATTTTGGGACAATGCAGTTCGATTGTTTTCTTATTTTTACTAATATAGAGCTTCTTTCATTCTATACAAAAATATAAAGAAGTCAAAAAAATATGTTTGATTGCTACGAAGACAAGGATGGAGCAAAATTGATGATACAATAGGTTTTTTGTTTAAGCTCTGCCTATTTTGGAGACTCTGGCTTTTCTAAAACTTCGGGTTCTGATAAGATCTTTCTCCAGATCGAAATACATGGATCAACCTAGCTAAAATAATTATTTTTGCTTTATTTTTGTAAATATACGGAGTTTGAAAGATCGTTATAAATTAAAAATAACATAAAATTAAACAAACTGAACAAAAATATTATGTTTTTCCATAGTCACAAAAAACTCTTAATACAAATCAAATCTTTTATTACATATTTTAGGTTGATAATTTTTTCTGTGCAAGGATAAATGTGAAAATTAAGTTTTTTTTTTATAATATCTACCAAAACCGATTTCGCAAAAAGTTGTCAGGAAATAGATCTATCAACACATTCCTGAAAGGGGCCAAATAATAAATTTGAAAACAAAAAAACTCTATAGATTATTTGTTAGGACAATATCCTAATGAAGAAATATAGAGTATGGCCTCGAACTTGAATAATTTTCATTTTCATTGTCAGGAAACTTTATATATTAATGGGTTAAATAATCAAATTGTAGTCTTTTTTTATAGATGAAAACTTTGACAATTTCATAATGAATACAGTTTTTGCAACTGCACACGTGTTTGGTAATTAATATAATAGCATTATTAAATGATTTAAATCTAACAAATATATTTATAAATGAATCACCTACTTTTGTTCCGTAATAATCGTCACTTTTTTTAAAGATTAATATAAAAACATTTAACAAATTGCAAAACAAAAAAACTTTCCAGTTAACAAAACACAAAACTTGTTTTAGCCAAAAATAGACAAAGAGTCTCTTAAGTCAAGCGGCATTAAAAGAGTCCATAATATTTTTGTATAAGAAGAATTAAGCTAAAAAGAGCAACAATGACTAATAAATTTTCTACAAATTTGGGTTTATTTGATGATGATTAACATTTAGAAATAACGGTAATCAGGGGAACCAAATTAAATTCAATAAAGTAAACTCAACATTAAAAGCAAAACTTTCGCAACGTTCTATGTTCGATTTAGGATTTTTGTAGTCTTTGTGGTTTGTGTCTTTACTAACCCGCTTTCTCTTCAGTTTTTATTTTATTTCACTTCAAAATGTTGTTTATTTTTCAAAAATCAAGGCCGTATAACGTTTGTTCAATGTTAAGTTCAACAGTTTGTTGATTCCAAATTATAATTTAACATTTTCACATGTAGGTCACTAAAAAGTCTTTGACTTTATTTGAATTTGTTTATTTTTTTGTTAAATATAAGTGGGCTTAAATAACACTAAAGTGCAATAAACTTATTTCAACAAAACTGTTGTTACTTTTTTTTAGTAACGGGTAATTCAGAAACTTGGACAGAAACGTTACATGTTCTGTTTAAAAGGCAACTTTAATCTAAATGGTTCGTTTTCCTGGTTTCAAAATTGAAAATCAATTAAAAGCAGCTACTAAAGTATTTTTATTTAAATTTAGTTAGTTTTAAAAATGTTACATTTTTTTAAATTATAAATTTAAAAAAGATAGTTAAATCATTTAAAATTATAACAAAATTTTGTTAGTACACTTAGAGAAGTATCTGCATGATATCAATGAATTTTTGCAGTAGATCTTTAAAGTGTCACTGGAATTCGTCCATTGAAACTTTTCATTAAATTAATGCAGTTTTTCATAAAATTTTATGAAAAATATCATTTTATCTATTAAAATTTTATACGCTTAGTGAAAAAGTTTTAGTAAAAATAGTTTCAATCAAATGATGAAGCTTTTTCATTCTCTTTGTGAAGAAAATTTCATTAGTTTAGCGAAACATTTCTTTAGAACTTGTCCAAGAAAACTACCGATACGATACAATGTTTAATCCCTAAACATGAGATTGAGCCACTATAAAAAATACGTGTCACTTTTTTTTATTCTCTATCATATACCCGAATTTAATTAAGATCGGAGAGAACACATCGGTTGACCCCTTGTAAGTGCTTTTTTATAATTTGGCACTACTAGTATTTTGCGTTTTGGGTCATCGAAAAGCACCATAAATAAATAATGTTAAAAGCACTGAGTTTAGTGATCAGTCATTTTCTGTTCCATTCAATTTTGTTTCTTCAGCTTGTTTCCCCGTTCCATCTCATAATATTCCGATTTACATCAGTTTTCAATCCATTTTTGTGTCTATAGTTGCCCAGGACGTTTAAATTATTTGATGCAAGTGATTTTTGATTTTCCAAATGAGATAACCCCGAAACACATAAAAATTTTTAATAGACCTAAATAATAATAGACGCTAAACCCAAATCTGGCAAATTTTTTTTCTTATTTGCTTTTTTTTTAAGTATCACATTTTTACATATATTTTGCTTTATTTTTCGAATTTTTTTTGCAGTCATGAAATATTTTTTAAGAATATAAATATTAGAGTGTTTTTTGATTTTTAGATTTTGGGATATCATTACTTTTTAGAAGGTTTTTGTGTCAATAAAAATAATGGAGTTTTTATTTTTGAAAAATTAATTAAAATGAAAGAATAAAAAAAATCCATATTTTCCGACCACCCTAATGGCTATCCGGTGCATTATAAAAGGGAAAAAAACTGCGTATAAGACTAATTTTTCATGTAGAATCGATTCGTGAAGTCAGATTTTAATTATATTTAGCGGTTTTTGTTCTACCAAAGAAGGTACCCAAAATTCGCGATTTTAGCCGCCGCGCGGGAATTGAAGGAGTTGGAATTTTTCAAAAATAAAAACGCCATTATTTTTATTGTCGCAAAAACCTTCTAAAAAGTTATGATATCCCAAAAACAAAAAAACACTAATAAATATACACAAAACTATCTTTAATTTGAGTATAATCATGTCGGCGTTTGTATCAGCATATCGCACTGGTATAGCAAGGAAGTTTGAAAATAGTCCTTTTTAGTTTTATCCTTATAAATTGTATGCAAGTTAAAAAACTGCAAATGAGAATACAAATTGTGACAGTTTTAGATAAAGCCTGCCTTAGTCTATTCAAAAATTAGTATTTCAAAGACAGGTAAAGCAAAAGTTTTCGAAAATCAAACTTAAAACGTAAAAATTACAGGTTTCGGATTGCAATTTTTTAAATTAATTTTAATTACGACAATAGTCAATAATTCTTGTTATCAGAAAGATTTTAAGTCGTTTTATTTTGTTCCATCTAGAACAAGTCTTCAACATTTTTGATTTACTATTTTAAACGAAAATTTTAGAACAATATTTTTTCAAAATAATTTTTTTTACGGAAAATTCATTTAAAAAAAAACATTAATTTTGATAGTACAAAATTTGACGTTTCCCAGTTAATTGTTCGCTAAAAAGTAAATTTTTACCATAGTTTTTATTTCTAATTTTTAGGTAAAGTTTAACACTAATTCCGATTTGACTTAAACTTTACAAAACTATTTTTTCTTTAAACTTGTCTACCTCTAAGCGAAATTTCTCTAAAGTCCGATCTACCATAAAAAAATATCATTTCGTTTCGACCAAAAATTATGTTTTTTAAATCAAAAGTTTTGATCTAACAACTTTTTAACCCATTTTATACTGCCGTTGCTTTTAAATAGGAGAGAGCTGTACTATCGCATTAAGTCCTGCCTTCTAAAATAAAAAAAAAAATATTAAAATATATTGTTCCTGGTTGCCACATAATCATTTAAAAAAACAATTTTTGATATTTTTATAGCACTTTTTGGTAAAATTATTTATGGAAAGAAGACCGGTAATATAAAGGATTTGGTTAAAATACTCCATTTTCTTTTTTATTGTAATAATTTGTCTAATAAGCTTTTGTCCAACCTTGATATTAACGCCTATTTATGCTTAAACCAAGTCATTAGATTTCATTCTATTTTAGTATTTTAGTATTTTCTTTAGTTTCCTTTTCATTTCTGTATTAAAGATTTTTCATTGAATTTTCATTATAATTTTATTAACCTCTTGAAAGGAAAACTTCTTTTATTTTTCTAAAAGAGTGAATGAAAGCAAGTGCAATAAAGTGCACATTATTAATAAACAGGGCAGCGACTTTCATGCAAATGCGTGCTTGTAGTCAGTAGCCCATAATCGATTTTTAACAAATCTTTTTGTGAATCGAAGAATTTACAACAAAAAGGCATCGATTTGTCTTTGCATATTTTTGCATATTCTGTTATAAATGCATATTTTAAAGTTTTTTGTTGCATATTTTTTAAAAATTAAGTTTTAATTAAAAAATAAACAAAATTAAGGGCTACAAAAATCCCTTAACATAACATCTAATTGTCATTTGTTAGACATTTATATTGGATTTTTTATTTAAACCAATGCTCTTGATTAATAAATCGATTTTCAGTGCTTATTTTTAGATTTTTAGTGCATGTTTTTTGATTTAAAGTGCATGTTTTTTGCTTTTTAGTGCATATTTTAAGCATATATTTTGACGTTTTTACATCAGATTTTATGAGCATATTTTCGATTTTTTAGTGCATGAAAGTCGCTGCTCTGTTAATAATTTTGTTCATGTTCTATGGTATTAGTTCGAGCATTTAAATTCTTAAGCAAAATTATAAACTTTTTCTGAAGTTTAAATTGTTATTAAAATTTAAACCAAAAGTTTTTGGAAGTTTTTTCAAAATTGATTCAATAAATTTAAAGGTTTTTAGTTCATTTGTATTTCATGGGAAATTTTATTTATAAAAACACATTTAATTCCATCAATGGCATTGATATGACTTCATTCATTGTCATGTTATAATATAACACTTGTTAAGTTTCTAATTGTCATTATTTTAATTAATTTTCTTTAATATTTTTTTTTTTTTTAAACATATTTTGGTTTAATGTTGGCGTTTTTTGGTATTTGTTGTATTGTACTGGTATGATTGTAGGTTTTTATTTTATGACCGCAAATAATTCTTTATTAATTCTAAGTTTTTTTTTGTATGGTTTTGTTAAATTAAGTCTTTACAATTACGTAATGGTTAATTTTTATTTGCGAATAGTTTTTTTTTTCATAAAAAAAACATTAACCCCTTATATACCACTTATCGATGCCGTGGGAATTTTTTGACGAAATTTTGTGGAAAAATGTAATGAGACACATTGAGACACAATAAGCTTTTTCTGAAGTTTTTTTATATTTGTTTGCGCCTTATAGAAGTTTAAATTCAAATTTTGACGCTTTGTGTAGTATCGATTATTCAACATTTTTCGAAACCCGGGTTTCGGGTTTTCCGAATAGTTAAAATAAAAAAAAAAAACGGTTTCGGTTTCTGAAATATAAAAAAAACGGTTTAAGGGTTTTTAAATGTAATACAATTTTACTCACAACTCATAAAAATAAACTAGCAAAATAACAGAAAAAGCTACTAAAATTAGTTAAAAATTAAGTTACACAAAAAACTGCTGAAATTAGCAGATTTTTTTTTCCTAAATATTTATAAAATAAGAACAACAAAATAAAACTGTTAGTTACAAAATTTTAGTTATTTGGTTGAATTTTAGTTAATTTAAAATAGCTCTGCTAAAATTAGCAAAAACTTTTACTCAATATTTGTAGACCAAAAAAATAATAAATATACTAATTTTAGCAGTTTTTTTTCTGCAACTATTTTCTTAACTAGTTTTTAGTAGTTTTAGCAAACATTTCTACTAAGTTTTTTATGAATATGAATAATTTTACATTTTTATTTGAAATATTCTTATTGATTTGGATCAGCTTGCGAAATTTTGTTTGATGGCTTTCAAAAAACAAGAATTTTTATAAATCATTTAAAATTTTTATTTATGAGCACTTCAAGATGTAACTTTTGCCTTCAAAACTATTTATTAAAAGCTGTTAAATATTGAATGCGACTCTAATAAAACATAGTTTGATGAAAAAAAAAAAAATGTAAATAAACAATTTTTTTAAATATGTATGTATAAAAAAGATGTGGTTTTTATTTAAAAAATTTAAATATTTTTTTTTTGTATTTCTTAGTATAGCCAGATATAAAATGATAGAATCATAACCATGAAACAATTCACAAAATGACTGAAACATAATAATTTTTCATTTTATGAAAATTTTTAAAGTCTCTTATATGAGCAATTTTTAAGTAAAAAGAACTCTCTTGCATGCACCACTTTTATAAAAAACGGAATTTTAAGTCAACTTTTCAAAAACTTTCCGTTGTTTACAATGAATTTTGTAAATTTACGATTTCTAAGAAATAGTTACAAAAACCGGGTATTCCACAACAACGGTTTAATCCATAACCGAAACCGACAACGCACAAAAAACAGGTTTTTAAAAAACAGGTTTTTAAAAAACAACTCCGCTAGTGCATACTTAAAGGGTTAACATTTTTTTTATTTATTCTTAAACCAAATATTTATCGAACTGTTATTCACAATTTGATCTATAAGATTTTCAAGGTTTTTGAGAATAATTTGAAAATATTAGTATTTTTAGTAATTTTTTCAAAATTATAATGTGGCGAATCAATTTTTAAAACTATTTAATTGTTGGAAGAAAATAAATAATTTTTCACATTACAAAAGAAAATGCAGTAATTTTATACAAGTTTGAAAAATATTTGCAAGTTTGGAAAGTAATTTTTACAAGTTTGGAAAGTAATTGTTACAAGTTTGGAAAGTTTTTCATCTTATATTTAAATTTTACGAAAAAAAGTACATACAGTACAACAAATTTTTCTCATTCCAAAAATTTTTCCATACGTTCCTAATCAAATCAGCGTATATCCTTTATAGCAACGGTCTTTCTATAAATAAAAAATTTTTCCGAAAAAGCGACATAAAAAATTGTAAAAATTTATATATAAATTGTATTTTTTGATTAATTATAAGGCAATATATTATCACATGCTTTTTACTGCATGTACACAATGGGTTAAGGTGTTTGCGTGTCTGGATGAATTGTTATTAAAAATAAGATATTTATATTTCACCTTGTTTATGATGATACATCTAATTTTATATATTTTATTGCAAAAATAACAACTGGACGCGAATAAGGGAGCCTGTATAAATTAAATTGTTTAATAGACGAGAAAATTTTAAAACTTGATAATTTTTGCCATATCTATTGATCTCGAATACATTTATCATTATTAGGGCAATTTTTTTTTGGCATTTGCAACAAACTGCAGGATTTGCAATTTTTTCCATTATTATCCAAAAATTCCATTTTTGTTCCACCTTGCCATAAAATGCCATTTTCTACCTTGCAATATTTTTTAGATTTTTTTCTATACCCGATTAAAAAAATTTATATATAATTATATATAATTATATGTATTTATATATAATCATATATAGCACCATATATAATTAGTTATATAAAATTATATATGGTCCAATATATAATTGTATCTGCCTTATATAAATATATCTAATTTTATATAATTTCATATAATTATATAAAAATATATATGTATACCCATTTTTCGGATTTAATTAAATATAATTATATCTGATTATATCAGATATTATAAAATTATATATAATTATATATAATTATATCCACCAATTTCCGTATAAAATTATATATAATTGATATGGCTTATATAATTTTTTTCAATCGTTTACCCATTTTACCTTAAAATTGCCAGATTGTAGAGTAGTAAGTTTAACATTTAAGGCCTAGTCTTTGGGATGTCAGTTAAACTTCTTTTAGCTAAACCGACAACGAATTTTGTCCACCATTTCCAATTTTATTAACAAACATTTGCCGGAACAACTTTTTCTTGTTCAGAATTTCGATCTTTACTGAAATAAAGCAAAATAAATAAAATTCCAATAGCAGTATTCCAGTTACAAACTGTTTTAAACTAAAATTAAAGATAATCTACATCCTAAAAATTCGGCATAAGTGTATTATTTAGTTTATAATTTTGATATATTTTTAGGCTCCATTTCGCCAAAAAAAACTTTACAATCAATGTATCCGAATTTAAGTAAACCTTGGATTAGACCTGAAAATATTGTTGTGATAATTTCAATGAAGTTTGTGACGTATTAAATATGCCCAGTGACGATGATATTTCAAAAACCTGAAATAAAAACTGATTTAGCTTATATAAAAAGTAATTTCGAATTTCTTTGTTTAAGCATCGCCAAATTGGAAACGAATAGACTCTCTATAGATGAAATTTTAGATGTTATAGATTGTGTTAAGGAAAAGATTTAAGATACCCTCCAGCAAAGAAATTATTGAAAAATATAATAAAGTTTTCAATCGAATTAGTGGCCTACAAACTTTGACTTATCTGCAGCTTAAACCAAATTTGACTTATATTTTTACATTTATCCATTTCATTGAAAAATATAAAAAGAAATTACCTAAAAAGGCCCAACTTTATGAGGCCATTAGCTAAGTTTTCAAAAACCTTTGGTGATTTTAGTCTATTAATAGTCTTATTTTCATTATTGGTTTCATTCGGGATACAATCAAAGACCCCAAATTTATTGGACAGTGTAAACTTTTCGTAAGAACGTGAATTATCCAAAACTTTCAAAAAAAAATTTTATATTTATAAAAATTTTAACCAACGTTTTATTGAAATTTTCTTAAATTTTGCTGATTCAACTGTAAAATTGTTAATTTCACCAGATTTTGTTTAAGGTCGACAAGCATAAGTAATTTCTGTTAAATTACAGTCGTGTTTTCTGTTCAATGTACATTATGGTGTCCCGACAAATGGTGTTTTTACGCAGTCGCTTAAGTAATAGCCCTCAAACGATGTGTATTGAAGAGCTGAATACGAAAAATATAAAAACATTTTTTTGAAGGCTACTTTTAAGTTCCGACAAGCGATTTAAGATGTAAAAAATAGTATGTTTTGTTCAAAAAAAGTTGTCTTACTTTTTATCAAAATGGGGCTCAAAAGTTTCGTTATGTAGATCTTATTATAAGAAAAATATTTATAAATATTTTATAGAACAGTTTTGGTCCACCGCCTTTAATTGAATTCAAATTATATCTTAAGCAAATCTTTAATTGAAACTTTTTAGGCAATAATGTTTTCTGTGTAAAAATGGTCTTAATTTTTTTCCGAAAAAAAAACATTTTTTCAAATTCCAGTGAAATAAAATTCGCAATTTTTTTACTTTTTGTTTTTACATTAACAAAAGTGAAACATGCCATCGGGCATCAGGAATGACAAAAATTAATTGATTAAAAACTTGAAATTTTTTAAAATTTGTAAGATGTCCAGTTATCGAGATTTAAAATTATCTCAGATATTGTTTTTGTATTTTTTCTCCTAATCAGTCTGCAACTAAAATGTTTTTTTTTTTTCACTAAGAATGGTGTATAGACAATGGCACAGTGAGGGATTTACTAAAAAAATTGGAAATAATTCGGCCATTTTTTACAGTGTAGTTTGATTGAAATTTTGATTTAAATTTTATTGCAATTGAACTATCCAGTAAAAAATGTCCGAATTATTTCCATTTTTTTTTTTGTAAATCCTCCACTGTTAATTGGTCGGAAGGACGTTATAATAAAAAAAACAAATATAATACAAATTATTGCTTGTACAATACAACTATATATAAACTCTAGTGTCAATTTACATGATATTTAACAACAAATACTATCCAATTCCCTTAGGATATCTATAGTCTGTAAACAAACATTTCCATTGAAAAGCACAGCAAAAAGTTGCTACAAAATCATAAGATTTATCTTAAGGCGGTTTCTTTTTCAAAACAAAAAAATCAATTTTATATAAAGCAATCAGTAAAAGTTGGTAGTCTCCATATTGTTGTATGAAAAAATAAATTATATCGTAAATAATTCATTGTGGCGGCAATAAAAGGATTTATGTTTTAAAATACTTTCCTCACAAAGGGAATCAACCCAACTTTCACATTTCGATTTCGATTAAATTTAAATATGTTCCCAGTGTGGAAAAGCATTGCCATATAAGTGGTAATATAAGTACATATTTGGCAATGGCAAGTACTTGCAATTGTCATTACAAACCTCATTTCTTTTATATGGTGATGTAGTGCTAAATAATAACATATAATTACTAAACACCTTACGAAAAATCAAAAATATGTCAATATATATGCTTTCCAGCAATACAAAACATTACCAAATAATGAGTAAAGTAATGTAACGCCATACGGCTTCACCCATTACAATACACCTTACTTCACTAATGAATTTTACAGGCGATGACCCTAAATAATAGGGGGTTAAATAACTGGTTACTTATTTGGTTACCGGGTTCGAAAAAGTAATGGGTTTATAAATAGATTTTCATAAAAAAATATTAAAAAAAACGATTAAAAAAATTATTACAAATTTTTTTTTATAACGTTGTCTCGCTGGGATTCGTACTTAGGGTCTTTTGGTTGTTAGGCGAGAACTCTACCCACTGAGCTATCGTCACATATAATAAGTTGCTTAAAGTGTAAATGACTTGTTGTGCTTCGATTTTCCGTTTGTGATGCTAAATTAAAAATATATACCTTACCCTCATGCTTACAAAAAATCACAAAGTAATGTGTCTATATATAGATTTTCCAAAAAATATTGTAAATATTACTTAAGTTTATATTTGATGCATTATGTAATTGATGGTCGGTAAGTCATTATTTTATGTTTCGAAATAATGTAAAAGGTAATGATGTATCATTACAAGGTAATCCATGAGTACACACTTATTGGTAGCTCAATAATTTATTTTTCGAAATAATGCTGAATGTAAGGAGTGTCCATTACGAAGTAATATATTATTTAACGCATTATCAGTAACTCATTACCTTTAATGATACATTTAAGGAGTATACATTACAAGGTAATGTATTACTTTATCGCACCCATTACCAAAGTTTTTTCTGTGTTACTTGTAAGGACAAAAATAATGAGTCTAAAAATAAATTTAATAAAAAAATAATTTTATATTGATTTTTTTTTTTTTATAAAATGTGGAAGTCATTACTTTATATTTAAAATAATGATAAAAATAAGTGCTTATGGCTATGTATTAAAGTAATACAGACTAAGCTGATATAATTATTTGTAGTCCGAAAAGTAATGACATGTAATTCCTGTTTCTACATTGGGTTATAGAGAAAAAAGAATGTGAGATTGAACCGTAACCCCCACACTGAGAAAAACAAACTGAATCGTTTAGTCAAATGTAATTTGCGTTCTTCTTTATAGAAAAGTTTTATTTTATTCGTTTATTGGAAAATTTCAATATTTTTCACAGAATAAAATTCTCTCTGTATAGTAAATATTCAAATTTCGTAAAAAGCAAATGTATCGAAATTTATCAAAAATTATTGGGATGATTCCCTTCTCAGAGCCAGAAAATTGCTACAACTATGAAAATGCCCGTTTATTTTTAATAGTTGCTTCTGCACAATACATATTTTAACATTTTTTGTTTAATAACTGTGTGGTATCAACATTTGCAACATATAAAAGTATTTTGTTGTTATTCTTATTAATTAAATTCTTAAATTGATTTGTTGAAAGTAAAAATTGTTTTTTTCTTTAATCTTACATTTTACAATTGAAATCATTTTTATGATTACGCGATTAAAAAAAAGTTATATCTTAAATACAAAAACAGGTCTCATTTGAAATATATCGATATTTCTTTGAAGTTAAGCAAAAAGGCCTTAGGGACAATAGGGACTAAAGAATTAATTCGTATGTGAAATAAAATTTAAATTTTTTCTCAGATGAGTACCCATGGCTCCACGATGGCACCCGATTTTGCTTTTAAAAAAGGGTGTATAATGAAATGGTATCAACAGCTTTGCAATGGTAGTCCGAATTCTAAATTATAATTTTTAGAATAATATCTAATATTGTATTTTTCTATCGCAAAACAGAATTTTTTGAATAAGTTATTTATTTAATTTATATTATTTTTTATTACAAGCAAGGCACAGTGGGGTGTGTTACAAATATTTTGGAAATAATTCAGTCATTTCTTACTAGCTGATCGGATTGCCATGAAACATTTTTGTAAATTTAAGTAAAAATATGGTCGAATTCGGAGAGGCTTGATTAGAAAAATTTTTCATTTTGAAAATCTGTTGATAAATGTAAATTTGACAAGCTCTAAACATTTTTGAATAGCCCTACTTTGAAGTCTAATTGATCAGCGCCTGATGGATCTACTAGGTCCTTCTTTGGAAGTTAGTTTTGAAATTACGTTGATTATGGCGGTGTGAAGTAAATTTCATGGCAAGTAAGAAATGGCTGAATTATTTCCAAAATATTTGTGATACACCCCACTGTGCAGCGTTAGGAAATTGCTATAAATTTTAAATTTGTTGTGTATATTTTTAGCGCTTAAGAGATTGATCACAATTGTACCAAGAATTACAGCATAAAATGTATTTTCATATATTTTGTGTGGAAAACAAAATGTCGACAAGTCGTACAGCGATTTGTGGTCATAATATAATCTTTTCTATTTTTACACACTAACACACACTCGAATTATTTGTCAAATTGTTGCCATATTCTTACAGGGTTGCCTTTAAATACAGGGCTGTAAAAGTTCACAATTTGTAAATAAAAAGCATTAGTTTTTGACAAAAACGAAATGTCACCCCGGGACACGTAAACTTAATTTTGGGTCGTACAATTCAGTGGCATACTCCGTTTTAAAAGTCAAAATAAAGAGATTTTTTTATCAATGATATTAGAAAAATAAACAAAAAATCTAAAAATAGAATATTTGTGTTGTTAGTGTTGTCACTTCTGAGTATAATATACAATAACAGAAAAAGCTAATAGGAAAGAAAACTGCAATTTAGCTGCATTAGATTCGAGGCCGTACTTGGGTGTGATCGCTAAACGGTCATGACTTGGTATTGTTACGTTTGTAATGTAAGATGAGCGCAGGTTTGATTCTTACAGCCGCAGGTTGTTGAAAAATTTATCATATAGAGACAATCTGACAATTATAAGACACAAATAATAATACAATTTAAATGGAAAATCACTGATGAACCTGCCCATAAAAAGGCAGAAACTAGTCTAGTCTGTCTGATTTAAAAATTTATGGTGTTTATAATTTTTTAGAGAAAAACGTTTATTCTTCTTCTTAACCTCAACATTTCTAAAAGAAAATGAAAATTATTTAAGTTCGAGGCCATACTCTATATTTCTTTATTAGGATATTTTCCTAACAAATAATCTATACAGCCCAATTCTCAATAACAATTCCGTGAGAATTTATTCCCTATTCCTTGTTCCCCTATTCTTAATGAAATTTGCACGGGGATTTTTTCACTTTTCGAAAATGGAAAACTTCCCCCGGAAAAAGGAGGCATTATGAAAGTCAATAATAGGGAGAATTGTGATCGCATTTGTACGAATTATTCAATTAATATTATTCAATTCTCTCTCCCTTATTATTCTTTCCCCGCCTGTTTAGAATAGGAGGAGTTTTTTCTCGAGAAAATAAAATCCGCAAAGGAAAAAATCCGAGGGAAGAATATTCATAATCGGGCTGATAGAGTTTTTGTTTTCAAATTTATTTATTGACCACTTTCCTTAATGTGTTGATAAATCTATTTCGGCAATTTTCTAGATTCTCATCATCAGAACACGTTTGAAAGAAATGACAATCCCATGCAAAACATCAAACATTCATAACGGTTGAAATAAAGGTTGAAAAGGCTTAATTCTTTAATTCAATTTTGTAAAATGAATGAAATAACTTTTAAAGTAGAGGAGACAAACTATAACTATAAGCACGTTTTTCATTACCTTACAAATCGCATTACTCCAGGCTAAAATTGTAGACATCAGTTCACATTTACAAAAGTTACACCCTGCAAAAGATTTTTTTATACACGAGGCAGTCAACTTTGACAACCTGTAAGTACATCCTGTACTAAAACATGGTGACCCAATCACAATATTACAAAATATTAACACCTCTTTTACAATTTCCAATTTGATTCGTACCGATCGGATCAGTAGTATTTGTATTTGTATTTATTATTTATATTTATTACCATGATTTTTTTCAAATAACCCACTGTGCAGCGTTTAAAGATGGCGATGTTGGTGTTTTTTTTTGATAAAAAAGTTTTTTTCACAAAACTCAAATAAAATGTTGCGTTATTGACGATTGCATTATTAACAACGGGTGACGTATGATTATTTAATTTCAAAACTGTTAATAACACTCATACGCTCACAATATATTTTCTGTTACCGATTCATGTTTATTTATAAAGTTTTACATAAAGTTTGTTTTGAAATGAAGAATCAATTAAAATCCATAGAAATATTTTTTTCAACCTTTTTGTATCTGTAGTTTAAAAAACAAACATATAAATACAGGGTGGCGTAGAATGAGCTATATGGTTTAAATGGTTTATAACTTTTTTATTTATGCGATTAGTATAACTTTTTTTTTTTTTAAATACAGTATATTATTGGGGAATTTTATGCAATTAGCTTTGAAAAATGATATCCTGATTTTCTGCTTCGCACATACGTGCTCTTTTTAGCATATTTTCCATAACTTTTCGCAAAATTTCGGGTGTAATGGCCATGATTTCATTTCGAATGTTGGTTTTTAGTTATGTATGTTAGAGTATGTTTCTTGGTTTGTTTACGTAAACTCTTTCCTTTAAATATCCCCAAAGAAAACTGTCAGGAGCTGTTAAATCTGGTAAACGTGGAGGCCAGTTAAAACCGCTTGAGCGCGAAATAATGCGCACATTAAAATGACGACGATATGCACAATGTGTCAACACAAAAGACTGTTGGTTTGAAAAGTAAAATTCAATTATTTCTGTACGTTGTTCGATCGTGTAATGATTCATAATTAATTCCCCAAGTCTTCTTCACAAAATGCTGAAAAAAAAACAAAGATAAAATAATAATTAAAAAAGTTATAAAGAATTCAAACCATATAGCTATTCTGCGCCACCCTGTATATGTTCTTTCGGTAGTAGTTAAATATTGGCAGTTAAATTTTGAATTTATTTTTCTCTTTCAAAAAATAAAAGTCCAATTATTCCCATAAAAATGTTTACAAAAAGAGTTTGTTTAAATACAAATTTATTCAATTGAATTTACAATAAATACAAACATACCAAACATACAAACGAATGCAAACATTGCCCTGTGTATGTGTTCTGTTTTGTAATTACAAAAAAAAAACTTCAATTTCAAAAACAAAGGGAAAAATTCGTTTTTTTACGTTTTGTCCGTTAACTATTATAGGTTGTTTTAAAAGACATTCTGTTGTTTTTACTACTTGTATCGGTTATTTAAATAATGTTTAAAAATAAATATCAAAATGGGTTGAATATAATGGAAAATCAGTAGTTCTTTTTTAAATTGTGTTTTCAGTTAATTTAATATGTATTTTAGGTAGTTTTTAACTTAATAATATTGTGAGAGTACGCCCCATAGACGCAAATATATAATCTCTTTAAGGAGAATTATTTTATAATGTAAATCGTACTCTGGTGGCGTATGATTATTTAATTTGAAAATAATAACACTCATCTTAACATTAGTCAAAAACATAATCTCTTGAAAAACGGATAACGAGAAATCGCAACAATTGTTAACTATAATGGCAACTCTATCTGTTGAAAAAAAAGCTTTTCGAAAATTATGATATGACAAAGCTTGTTGTTTTACACCATGGTTGCCATTTTAGCATAATGCATGCTAGATATAGCATGTTTTTGTGATTTAGCCCACTTGTTTTCAATACTTTTGTCTTTTTCTCTATTTTTGCTTTATTTTATTATATTTTTTTATATATTTTATATTTTTAAATTTCTATATTTTTTTTTATTTTTTATTCTATATTAATCATTGTGAATCGATTTTGATATATTATTCATCTACTATAATTATAAGAATCAATCTTGTTGTACTGAAAAAAAAACAAATAAATAAAAACAAAAAAAAAAAAAAAAAAAAAAAAGTGTAACATGGTAGATAGCTCTTTATAGCCGTTTATTAATTTTGGACGTCTATGAAATTGTTTCAAAAATCATATGAAGCGGATTAGTTAAAATGAAATTTTCAATACATTTATGAAGAGTTTTATTAATTCAAAGAACTTCTTTATATTAAAAAATCTTATGAAACTGTTTTATAAATTCCATAAACGTTTCATTTTCATTCATTCATCATATGGGCGTTGTGGTGTAATGGTTAGCGCGTTGGACTGTTACACAGATGGTCCCGGGTTCGATTCCCGGTGACGACAACATCAATTTAGAAAAATAATATGTATGAGTTTTCTATCACTTATATGTATCGCAGCGCCCACCTTCGGTGTTCTCATAGCACTTAACCCCACTGAAGTAAAATAATGAATCATTGCTATGAAATAAAAAGCTTCAATAAATTCGCCAACTCTACAACAACTGTTCTAAGACTTATCATCTCGCGCAATTACAGTGTTGCCATGTTTGAAGCCCTTAATCTTTCACTACCTTTCATCTCTCCACTATCCCCTTTCCAAAGAAAGCAACACATTAATTAATAGGAAGAATTTCCTGAGTGTTGCTTCTCTTTATAAAAAAAAAAAAACATTAACTTTAATGCAACTTGTTTAATGTCTATGAAAAGTTTTAATGGACGAGTTCCAGTTAAAATTTTCATTAAAGCTATGAAGAAATTCATTACTGAAGTAAAGATAATTCCCTCAGTGTAGTAATCAAATTTCAGTTGGAAAATGGCTACATATTTCCCTGTGTGTATGCAAAAAAAAAAAATTACCACTTTTTCTATCACTTCTATTCCTCTTTTCTAGCACTTTCTAGAACTATTTTGTCAACGATCTAGCACTCTTTAACATTCAAGTTATGGCAACACTGTTTTACACAACTGTGAGAGAGGGAGAGAATGAGATTTTAAATTTTTAATGCATTTTCATGCTTTAATGATCATTAAGCATTTTTTTTTTATCGAGCGCAACAATGCGTTAAAATACATCAGTGCGTTCTTAAACAGTCTACGGTAAACACGAATTTTGTTTTAAAACGTGTGGCCGGTATTTAAAATTTTACAAACAATTTATATAAGTTTTTAGTAAAATTCAAAGTAAAGTTAATAAAATTTGTATTGATACAATTTGATCTACATTTTAAATTAGTAGAATATTGAAAAATTAAAAAAAAAAAAAAATTAAAATTGCATTGATGTCTATATTTACAAGCCATTAATCACATTTCAAATTATTGACTCGTATTTGCGTGTAGAAAAATTTCTTTTTTTTTTTTATATTTTGCCAATATATGATTTGTGTATGAATGTGATGATTATCTTGTGCAAAAAAGTGTGTCAATAATAAAAAAAAAAAAAAAAAAAAAATTATAAAAATATCAGTTTTTTCTAATCATCTTTTTATTATTTATTGCAAGCACAAATTGCATTAGTTGTGTTATTTATTTTTTCTAAAAAAAAAACACATTTTTTTCATGGTATTTTGATTTTTCAAAAGTATATTATTTCTTTCAACTGAAAACTCGTCTCTGTCGTTGTCTACCAGATATCATGAATTAGTAAGTATTAAATTATTGTAAAATATAATAATTTATTTTAATTTAAACAAGTTTTTTTTTTTTTATTTACTTTTCCTTTATTTTTTATTAAACTCTTGACATTTTTAGTTGCAAAAAGTCATGCCAATTGTTAAAAAAAAAATGTATTTTAATCTAATTTTAAATTCTAATTATATCCATTAAAATCGTGTGGTGGGTTATCCACTTGTCTGACGGGGGTATCATCATCTGTAATGTGGCTGTGCTATGTTAAGAATACACCTTTAGTATATTGTTCGCAGAGGTTTAAAAGAAGAATTCTTTCTGCGAAAGAAACATTTTTACATTTTGTTTTTAAAGAAAATGGTCTTTTACTACACTCAGAAAAAAAGTTAGTAAAGTCAGCAAAAACTTTTGCTGAGTCTGCAACATTTTAGTCAGGTGCTTGCAAAAAATTGATAATGTCAGCAAAATCTTTTGCTGAAAATCAGCGAGCTGATTTTAAGCAACAGAATTAGTAGATTCAGTAAAAGTTTTGCTAACACTTATGCCCAGTTTTTCACTTCGTATTTAAATGCCATTTGGACTTTAAGTTCTATTTAAATGCCATTTGGACTTTAAGTTCTATTTAAATACAAATGTCAGTTTTTAACTTAAAATTTAAATCACATTTAAGTGACCAATCTTGGGCATTTAAAGTCAATTTAAATTGTACAAATATAACATATGATTTTGACAGTTTGTTTTTTTTTCGCGTGGTAAAACAAACAATTAAAGATAAATTAAATTACAGCAGCCAATAAAAATTCAACTTCGGATGAAATTTTCACTTCTCTTAATTTTTATTTTATTAATTTAATTATAATTTATATTTTATTTCTATTTATATATCGCACTTGATCAACAAGAGGGTATTAACTCAAAATTTTAAAATTTTCAGTAGAGTCAAAAAACTGTTTATGGCCACATTTTAACAGGATTTAAAAATTCAAACATATCATAATAAGTAAATTCCATTTGAAAATATATATACATTGTTTTTGTTTTAAATTTTACCACTCATTGTAAAAAAAAAATCTATTTTTTGAGTTAATACCATTTTTTTGAAATTTTATCGATTTTTTTTGGTATTATTTTGAATATTTTATCAACAAAACAGTATCAACTCAAAATACAACCAAATATAAATAAAACAGTTTGATTATTTTTAACAAAAATAAGGCTCAAATCAAAATAATACATTTTTTATGAAAATATACGATTCATTTCTATTTGAACTTTTGTATTAACTCGAAATAATACCTTTTTGTTGAAATAAATGTAATCACTACATTATCATGAAAATGGTCTCAAAAGTGGTTTTCGAGATGAAAGAGTAATCGGAATACGTTGAAATTTTTACAATAGATAGATATTGATGTTGTTAGTTGATTTCTTGAAAAAAGTGATATTTTAAAAATTTTGAGTTAATACCCTCTTGTTGATCAAGTGCGATATATATTTGTATATTTTATATTATATATTTTATTTTTTTTTTATTTCTATATTTTATATTTTCTGCTTTTTCTATTCTTTAAACAGCTGTTTTATGAATAATGATCATTATTTTTTTGACATTTCATTATGCTACCATACTTTTGTCGCAAACAAATAACAATTGTCATTTAAGACTGAAAAACTGAAACTGTATTTAAATACAACTTAAATTTAAATGGCAATTAACTAATTGCATATTTAAATACGAAGTTAAAAAACTGGGCATTAGTGGATTAGAAATTATAAAACCCTCGCTAAAAATTAATAAATTTTTGCTGAATATTTGTAGATTGAAAAAAATTCAAAAAATTTTTAGAAAAATTATACTTTAGTGAATTTATTTGCTGAAAATCATAAACATATTTTTCTGATTCTTTTAAAAATAATTTACAATACATTACAACATATTAAAATGTCTTACAACATATCAAAATGTCTCACACTGGCTACATTAATTAATGTAATATCTAAAAAATATATATATAAGTAATTATATATAACGTAAACAAAATTATCTTTTAACTACTTACATTAATGGTTGTCATATACAACCATTTTTTTAGCAATAAGAAAAATGAAACATAAAAAACTACCTAAAATGTCTGTCCTTGTCTTTCGCATTATGCTGTCTACCTGAACGTATATTTGTTTGCAATTTGACCACACTACGTTATTAATCTATAAACATTTAGTTTAAGAATACACATTTACTCTTTCTTAAGTTTAAAGATATACAAAAATCAACATTAGTAGTTTTTTGTATCTGTTTTTCATCCATAACATAAAACTGTAAATTAAAACAGCTTTAATTTTGTGTTGTCACCGGCTTGTGAAAGTAATTGTCTATTAATTAAATAAAAGGCAAAATAAATTATTTAAATTTAATAAAGATTAAATATGTATTTGTAAACTAAATGTTTATAATGATTTCACGGGGCGACAGTCCAAAAAACCTGGGACCGGATATTATTTTTCTTGTAGGGCTTGTCGAGTAAAACAAGATTCCAATAGTGAAATATGCCGGACACCTCCAAAATCCGGATTTACTGTTAAAAACCGGTTTGTGTATCTTTGCGCACTTGTAAGCCTGTAATTTTTGTTGATAAAGATCCGATTTTCATTTTCTTACTAGATTTGGAAAGAAGAAACTGAGATCACAGAAGCGACGACTATGTCACAGTTGTCAATGAGTTTTTAAGTGCGTATGGCGAAATGGGCAGCAACATGTCCATAAAAATTCATTTTCTGCATTCGCATGTGGACTTTTTCCCAGATAACCTGGGCCAGTTCAGTGATGAACAAGGCGAACATTTTCACCAGGAAATGGCAAACTATTGAAAAACGCTTTGAAGGAAAATATAAGATAAAAATGATTTAAGAATATTGCTGGTCACCTAAACGAGAAACTGATAATGCTGATTTAAAAAAAAAAACGGTCATGCAAACACTTTTGAGTTAAATAACCAAAAATAAAATTTGTATAAAATGTTTAAAAGTTTATTTTCATGAAAAGTTTAATAACTCAGTCAATTATTTATCTATTTTTAACCCCAAATATGCGTTGCAATCGTTAATAAACGTACTTTTTAAATAAAGTATAGTATTATAGTTTCTTAATAAAATAATGTATATAAACGTCACCAAAGTTGAAAAATTTTTGAAAAATTAACAAAATTTGTGTTTGCTCGACAATAACACCCAAATTACTCAAGTTTTCTTAGATAAATTATATATCATTCGAAAGATCTCAGTTTCTTCTTTCCAAATCAAGTAACAAATTGAATCGGATCATTATCATATTCAATAGCACATTATCATGGACTAACCATATTAACTCGTTAGTTGGTCAAACATATGCCAAGCTTAGAACACTATGGTCAACACAATCATTCACTCCATTAAATGTAAGATTGCTTCTAGCTAAGACCTACGTTATTCCTGGTCTTTTATACGGCTGCGAACTCTTCGCAAATTGTGACGCCACAAGCAAACGTCGACTTAATATTGTATTTAATAATATTGTACGATATGTCTACAATCTAAGGAGATTTAGTAGTGTATCATTAATTTCCAGGAACATATACGGTGTTTCTTTGGATAATTTTCTAAAAATAAGAGTTCTATTGTTTCTTCATAAAATTATATACACACAAAAGCCAAAATATATCTTTGATCAAATTCGATTTGCAAGATCCAATAGGGGAAAAAAGTTAATACTTCCTAGACATCACTCTCTTGTTTCTGAATATCAATTTCATGTACATTCTGCTCGTCTTTGGAATTTATTACCACAAAACATACAACAAGCCAGCAACGCAACGCACTTCAAAAATTTACTTTTTAATTTTTTTGAATAACTTTAATTTTTCAATGTTTTTCTTTCTTTAATAATTTTTACTAATTTTGTTTTCAATACTTTTATCTTTTTCTCTATTTTTGGTTTTATTATATTATATTTTTTTATATATTTTATATTCATTTTTTAAATTTTTTAAATTTTTTAATTTTTTTTTAAATTTTCTATATCTTGTTTTTATTTTTTATATTATATTAATCATTGTGAATCAATTGGGATATTTTATACATGTACTATAATTATAAGATTCAATCTTGTTGTACTGAAAAAAACAAATAAATAAATAAATAAATCAACAAAGTTACAGGCTTATAAGTGCGCAAAGGTAAAAAAAACTGGTTTTTTAAACGTAAATCCGGATTTTGGAGGAGTCCGGCATATTTCACTATTGGATTCTTCTTTAATTCGACAAGACCTACAAGAAAAATAATATCACTTCCCAGGTTTTTTTATTTCATTCAATTTTGTACCACTGTGTTATTAATGTAGTGTGGTCAAATTGGCAATTTGAAATTGAGAAACAAATATACGGTCAGGTAGACAGCTAAATCGAAAGACATGGATAAGATAATTTTATGTTTCCTTTTTCTTATTGAAAAAAATATTTGTATATTTGTTTTTATTTTCGTTTTTAGAATTATCTAAGGCATTTGTCTTCCTTTAAAAGATGCCATCATTTAGACAACCATTGATGTTAGTAGTTAAAAGATAATGTTGCTTATGTTATATATAATTATTTCTATACATTTTCAGATATTACATTCATTCATGTCGTCAGTGTTACATTCATTCATGTCGTCACTTTTTTATATTTTGTAACTTATTGTAAATTATTTTTAAAATACGTAATCATAAAAAATGTTTAGGATTTTCAGCAATAAATTAACTAAAGTATAATTTTTTCTACAAACTCGTTGAGTTTTTTTTAGCCTATTAATATTTAGCAAACTTTTTGTTAACTTTTAGCCAGGATTTTTTAATTTTTAATCAACTAACAAGGGAGGTATCGCTACCCGAACGGGCAGATCTTAAGGAGCTTCGTATATGTTATAGAAAATACAAATTTAAGGGATCCTTTTTTTTTTAGCTGCCCAATCTCATGTTTAGGCGGTACTAAGTGGGGTCAAATATGACCCCAATTTACGTTTAAATGCATATTTAATTTAAGCGAGGGAGTCTGCGCTTTTTCCGATATTCGAAAGCGTTTTTTTTTGCCTATATTTCAAATAATTCAAATTCTTGATCCGCTAATAATGGGTAACGAATATGTTTCATTAAAAATAGTTTCATTAAAATTATGAAACTTTTTCATAAAGTTTAACAAATTTTTCATTTTCTTTCATTCACTAAAACTCGTCCAGGAATATTTTCTCTGTGTAGAAAAATATGAATTCTTTTAAATCTCTGTTTGCCTGATGTCCCCTATATATTATTTATTTTTAAAAATTTTGCTTTGTATTGCATTTCGCAAGTAACAATATGTCTTTCTTTATAATATAAACAGGTATTTTACATAGATGGTAACCGATTCGATGCGGATATCGGTAAGGGTAACTATATTTTTTCGGTAATGGTATTTCAGGGGTAACGATATTTGAGTTATTTCGGTAACGGGTTTTTAGCGTCAATGGTATTTTACTTATTTCGGTAACGGTATTTTTTTTAGCGATAACGGTATTTAGTTATTTTGGCAATGTTATTTAAGGGATAACGACTTTTCAGTTATTTCGGTAACGGTATTTTAGGAGTTACGTTATTTTAGTCATTGAGGTAATGTCAATGTACACCGTTATTTTTAGCAATTATGTCCGAATTCGAATGACTGGCTAGTTTATGATGAAAATTTTTGAAAAATATATCTATTTTCAAAGATTATTTTTCTGATCTTGTCAGCTTATTTCTGTAATTGTGTTTTAAGGATAACGCTCTTTCAATTATTTCGGTGACGGTATTTTAGCGGTAGCGGTATTTTAGTTATTTCGGTAACAGTATTTTAAGGGTGTTGATATTTTAGTTATATCTGTAACGGTATTTTACGGATAACGGTATTTGAATTATTTCGGTAACGGTATTTTAGGGATAACAATAGTCAGTTGAAAAGATTTTGAATCGGTAACAGTATTTTTGCGGTATTGCCAACCATCCCTGTTTTTTTATGGTGTCATAGAAAGTTTATAATTGAAAAGAAAAAAAAATAATGAAAATTATTCATTAAAATATAAAATTTCCACCATGTGTGACAAAATTGTATTTCGTTGGCTTAGCGTGTAAACGTCCCAAGTCCACTTTTTATGGAAATTGAGATTATCATGCAATAAGATAGCCCAAATCAAAATATATCATTTCAAAAAAAAAATTACCGCTATGTCGTTCTGCCTTGTTTTTTTGCAGTGGCAAGAAAATGTACTAAGACCAAAAACAACAAGAAAAATCAAAAAAAAAAAAAACGTGTTAAGTCCAGTCGAAAATAACACATTGTGCGTTTCAATTAACGTTTTCAATAGAATAGAATGCGGTTTTTAATTTCTTGGCCACTGGAAAACGCCTAAATAATATTTAACTAAAATAAAAAGTACACTCAAAAAACAATTAGTTGAAAATTTTGTTAAACGTCAATTTAAAATATTTAACTACACAGCAAAAACACACCTTACCAAGTAACGAATTTAAAAAAATATTATTAATTTTTTTCAAACAGACGACTGGTCTATCTGTACCCTGAGCCACCGAGGCATATAACATTTGATAGTTTAAAAACATTCATGAATTTTTCTTCTTTGTAAATTCGTTCAAGACACATATACCAACACTTACCCTTTAGCTTACACAAAGACGATGAGTCTAAAAATTGATTTCCCGGAAATTGTTGTATCTTTATATTTTCCATGGAAGTACTGAGATGAATAACGTATTATTGGTAAAAAATTATTTTAATATTAAAAGTAATGTAGAAGGCAATAAGTACACATTACAAGGTAATGTATAAAATAATAAGTAGTCATTACCATGTTTTTTTTTCAGACTCTCAATAGGCTAGGTAGGGGCAACTCTCTAACCTTGGGGTGGATTCCTGGTCATGAGAGGCATGAGGGCAACGAGAGGGCAGATTGTCTTGCCAACCGCGGGGCCCGAAGGCCCTTTATTGGTCCTGAACCATTCTGTGGAATACTTGCGGGGTATGTTAGGGAAAGGCTCAGGGCATGGAGAGAGTCTGAATTCTCTGGTTACTGGGAAAACTCTCCTGGTCAGCGCCAGGCTAAAAGATTGATCTCTTTTTCCAGTAGGAGGTCCAGGCGACTCTTGTCGCTTGAAAGCGGGGGGGGGGGGTTTGAGGACCCTAGCGTCGTACTTAACTGGACACTGTAATCTCAGATATCATCTGCACAAGAAGGGTCAATCGGACACGGATATGTGTAGGTTTTGTGTGATGGTGTCTGAGACCTCGGAGCATGTTCTCTGCGAATGTCCCAGGCTTTGTGATAGGAGACTTAGGTTTCTAGGTGATCGCATCATTTCGCCTTCCTACATCGCGAACATTTTGCCTAATAGGATAATTGGCTTTATAGGTAAATAATAAAAATAGATAAATAAAAATAGATAAAAAATAACCATTATAAGACTTACAAAAAATGCAACCGTGGTTAATTTCGTTAATTTCTTTTGTATACTACACGCATAAAAAAAATTTTGTAGATAAATTCTTAAAACCGTTAGTAATCCAACTTTGCAAATTTTAAAATAATTTTTGGTTCAAATTGAGATTTTAGTTAAAAGTTTTACTAAATTTTTAAGTAATTTGTTTTTGCTGAATTTACTAAAGTATAAAAATATTATTTTGAGCAGAGGTCGTTGTAATGCGCTGTTTGCGTTTCAGAATTTGTGTATTTTTTTTTGATTTTATGTCATTATAAAATAGACAAGTGAAGTGAACAGGTCGTATTAGAAAAATATTTATTAACATTTATGCCAATGGTTTTATTACTATTACTAATAAAAAATAAAACTATAAAAGTTTTTTAAAAAAAAGTTAAAAAGGGAAAGATTTTTTTTTGAATTGTAGGATTATAAGTGGTTATTGTATTTATAAAATAATTTATAGTGTTTAAAAAAAATTAATAAATTAATTTAAAAATTAAATAATTAAAAATTAATTTTAAAATAATTTATCTCACGATTGATTGGTTTTTAAAATATTACAAACATATATAAAATAAATAAGTTATTTTTGGTAACAGCAATGAAATAAAAAATCGGCAAAATTTAAAAAATTATGAGAATTAAAAAAATCGGTAAACTGGTAAAAAAATATCGGCAAAATTTAAAAAACGCTTATTGAAAAATCGGAAAAATTAGAAAACATCAAAAATATGGAAAAAAAAAACGCATACACATTTTCATTAAGTTTGTGAGTGTTTTTTCACAAAGTGAATGAAATATTTCTTAAAATTAATGAAAAACCTTCATAATGTTTATGAAACTATTTTTAATAAATCTTAATCATTAGTTTATGAAATTTTTAATGAATAAAATGAAAATTTTTGTAAAATTTTATGAAAATGGATAAATCATAAAGAGCAAATGCAAAAATTTATTGATATCATGCAGATAAATCTCTGAGTGTAATTAAAAATATCTCGAAAAAAATTTAATTTTTTGGCGATTTTTTTAAATTTTGACGATTTTACTAAATTTTGTCATTTCGAGTTTTAATATTGCGATGTTTTTGCTTTTAATATTGAAATTTTTTTTAATTTGCCGATTTTCTATAATTTTACTGAATTTTTTTTTTCAATGTTAGTGATTTTTTTTTTTTTTTTAATTTCGGCGTTCATAGATTTTTTTCAATTTTGTTGATTTTTTTAATTTTTTTCAACTTGTTAATATTATGGGTTATAAAAACTGGAAATTTTGTGTGTACCAAATTAATTTTCAAATAAACATTTATTAGATAATATAAAACTTTTAATTGAAAGTGAATTTGAAATCTAACAAAAGTTTAATTTAAATTTTATTGACAATAATATTGTCTGTGTATTAACACAAAGTTTAGTCAAAAAATGTGCAACCAATCAAAATCTGTACCGCAATGGTTAACACCATGAATGTAGTTTGTCTTAGTTTTGGTAAATAAGTATCAAAAGAAAGGTACTTAAGAGCCTGATTTTATAACTCACACATGGTCACTTAAAAAGTTTATGGGCTTATTAAATTTAATTCAATAAGCCCATAATTCAAATTTCATTCAAATCTGTGTGGAAACCATTAGTAGATCTTTTTTAAAAAAAAATGTAAGTGCAACCACATCCAAAATTTTACACATGGTAATATAAACTCTTTGTGCTAAAAATGTGTCAGTATCATTAAAGTAACTTTAAAGAAAAAAAATATAAATCGCAAAATTTATTCATTCATTATTCATCAGCGTCAATAACATTATCAACATTATCAAAATTGATTCATTCGGTGCGATTATAAAAAGAAAATCTACTGATAATTAGTTCACACACTGTCCTTTACACTTTGCCAAATACGTGCCGTCACACAGTGGGGTATTTGAAAAAAATAATGGTAATAAATATAGAACTTCTAGACTACTTATCCCATCGGTACAAATCAAATCGATAATTATAAAAGAGATGTTAATCTTTTGTAGCGATTTCTAAAATGTTTACCCTGGTGTAATGTACGTTGTCAGATAAAGAAAAAACATGCTTATAGTGATAGGTTCAGGCGCGGATCAAAGGTGAGGGTGATATATCACAAAATATATTTGAAATAACACACAAAATATATTTGAAATAACACACAAAATATATTTGAAATAACACGGTTTATAATTTTAAATCATGGTTAAATTAAAAAGATTTGCACATTCCAATTTTGTTGGTTGCCTAAACCAGGTCTGGCAAAACTATGGCATGCGTGGTACTCAAACGGATTTTCGGTTGCACGCGACATTTTGTTAAATATTTCCAAATATCGTAATATGATTAGAAAAATTCTGTTAAAAAGTTATGAGATGTTTAAATATTTATGATCTCTATTAAAATATGTGCTTAAATCCGAAAATGGTAAAATTTTTTATAAATGTTGTAAATCTTCTTTCGAAATGGTAACGAGCAAGTTTTTTAGTAGAAAAGTTTGAAAATTGGGTTTACTAGAATCAAAGTACCACAAGATTTTCGGAACATAAAAGTATCGTTTTTTTTTTTTTTAATTTGTATCATCAAAAGTGTCAAAAATGTATAATAACCAAAGCTACCGGTAATCTGCTCTAAAAAAAATCAATTTTTAGCTCATTAAAAATGCACTAAAAACGTAAAATTTGCTCTTAAAACATACACTCTCTTTAAGAATTCGTATTTTAAAACTTATTTTTCAGTATAGTTGGAATACTTTGAGAAATTAATTTTAATTGCCAACAAAAAAAGGAATGAAAGATTGAATATAGCTAAATCGGTAAAGTCTTAAAACAAGAAATTTAAATTTGGAAAAATGGCTTAAACTTCGGAAATCAGTGTTGAAAACCCCAAAAATATTTTTTATTGAAACATAAAATTGTTCAAAAACTAAATTAAAAAAAAAAATCGCTAAAATATGCTATAAATATGCGTTTGTTCTAAAAAGTACTAAAATAAGCTCAAAAATAAGATTTTTTTTATAAAAAATAAGATTTTTTTTCTTTATCGAAATATGCAAAATAAAAGAGCAAAATACGCAAAAATATTATCAATGCCAGAATTCTTCAAATGTTCTAAAAAAGATAAATATCTCACTCATTTTTCAATACGACGCACATGAAAAAACATGAAGCAACATATTTCTGATTGCGCTGAAATAGCGGAATTTTAGATTTTTAGAAGTTTAAATGTTTGTGTGGGAAAAATAAACGTCAGAGAATTTAACAAAACAAAATTTTAATTCATAAAATTGTAATTAAAAATACAGGAGGAAACCAACAGTGTTGGAAAAACATTTAAAAAACAACAAAGTCAATATATTTTAAAGACAGAAAATCTTAACAAAAATTTACACGAGCTCTTGAAAATTAAAAGTGCAAAAATTTCTAAAATAGCCATAAACGGCAAATTACTTTTCTCTGGTTTTAAAAGAACAAATTCTTCGAATTTTATATTTATTTTTTTAATTTTATAAAAGTGTTCGACAATTTTTTTCAGATTTTATGCGATATAAAAATTGTTTGTTTAACGGTCACTTTGATGTTCTTAAAATTAAAAATTCTAAATGTCACACCCGTACTTTTACTGAAGTTTAAGAAGTTTTAATTTGGAAAATTCCCAATTTTTACATTTAAGGTCATCAAAAGTAAATAATTTGTAATAATGTGATTCACGAATAATTTTTTTAGTAGCCTGGAACTCTTGAGAATTATACGGTTTTACAAAAATATGACACAAGAAAAAATAAAAAATTTTATGTTTCATGTCCTTATTTTTCGGATAAAAATCCAGCCCTTAAAAAAATTTAGAAAAATTTCTTTAAAATTACAAAAATGTTCAAAAATTTTCATCCCCCAAATTGAGGGCTGGATCCGGCGCTGGATAGGTTACCTCATCTACCTTAAAAGTAATTTAAATTTAAAAATAAATATTTTTTTTTTGCCATGACTTTTTATGGTTTATCTATCTACCAAACAAACTTAATTATTTATGGCCGTAATTTCAAGCAATAGATACCTACCGGTGCTTAGATACCTACCCGATTTTGTTCGTGTACACGGTAGGTATCTAAGCACCAGTAGGTATATATTGCTTGAAATTACGGCCATTAATCGATTTGAAAACAAAAAATTCTCCGTGTTAATTATACTTCACGAATAAAGAGATAGCAAACGTTTTTAAATACGCTTTAATAGATTAGTCGACGGTTTACAATCGGTCCACTTTTTCAAAAGTTACATGACCCAAAAGAATTTGTATACACGAGGTAGTCAACTTTGACAACTTGTAAGTACACCCTGTACCACAGTGTGAACCAATCACAGTATTACAAAAGATTAAGATCTTTACAATTTCCAGTAGAGTTGTGTAGTTCGTTAGCGACCTAGTTCAAGTGAACTAGTCTTTACTTTGAACTAGTGATATAGTTCGTAATCTTCAGCTCTTTTAGGTCTTTCGCTCTTTTCGTTCTTTATTGTCATTTGAGTAATATATCTTTTCTGTGGCTTTTGAGTTTAATTTTGTTTTTTTTTTTTTAATGTTGCCAGCTCAATTTCTTTTTTTTTTAATTTTAAAAAGAAGTGTCTAATATTAACAGTTCGCTTAAAAATTATCAAACAAACGATCTAACAAACTATTGATTGACCGAAATTGTCAAAGATCGATTGAACTGGAAGAGCGATCTAGTTCATTGAGATCAATTAAACTAGGAAGAGCGCTCACTCAAACGAACTAGATTGCACAAGTCTAATTTCCAGTTTGATTCGTACCGATTGGATCAGTAGTTTAGATGTTCTATATTTATTAAAATTACATTTTTCAAATTCCCCAATGTGCGTCATCATCCTAGAAAGAATAAAAAGTATAATAAAAAACAATAGAAGAATGATATAAAAGCAAGTAGAAGAGCAATAAACTTGTCTTGACACCATCAAATAAAAAAATACTAACATTTTTTTTTTTGTCAACCCACGTAAGCGTAACATAAAACTTTAAAGAAAAAGCTCGATATGGCAATAAGAATGTTTAATTTAAAAATTTGACTACAAGACTGAAAATTTAAAAAAATATATGTACCAAACTAAAGCCATATTTTTTTGTGGTGTAGTTAGAATTTTTTCATGAATATTTTATTTATACCTTGTTTAGATTAACTAAAAATGTATAAGATTTTAGTTTCACAGAAAAAAATATGGGCCAAAAATATCTAATTAATCGATTGTTTGAATATCAATGGCAATTTAAACAATTTTTTTAATTGATTCAATTAAAAAATTTATTGAATTTTCTAATATAGCCATACAGTGTTGACAAAATGTAAACAAAATTTTTAAAAATTTGGCAAACTATTTTTTTTTATTTTATTTAGATTCAATAATCAAACAAAGGTTTAATTATATGTATCAATATATTATTTAATTTGTAAATAAAAAGAAAAAAAATCGCAATGATTAACGTTTAATAAGTTGAATAGTTTATCGATTTCAAATACACTCAAAATCGTACTTATTTTACTAGAGTTTGCAACACTCTTTTTGTTGAGATATTCGTGTACGCTCGAAAACTTAATTTAGTTTCGTGTTTTATCTGTGGTAATAAAAGTGCACATGTGGATTTAAATAAACCTTATCGAAAAAGGACAATTAAACTATTATTTTTGTAAATAATTAAATTTTCAATAAGTATAAGTGTCATTAAACTATCATTTTAAAGTTGTGTGTGATTTTTTTAAGAAAGCAATTCAATTACAAGAAAAAGTTCAAGACAAGACAAGCAAAACAAAAATTTTGTCTTTATTTTTATTTGTTTTCTTATAATACATTTTTATATTAAAAAGCTTTAATGTCAATTTAATTTACAAACCTACATTCTTTTTTTATTTAATGGGGGCATATAACAAAAATAAAAAAATACGAGTTTTCAACTAAAACTACCATTGTTTTCTTCTCAAGTTTCAATTAAAGTTTAAATCAAATTAACCAAACTTTTTAATTGAGGTTGTAAAGAAAAACAATAACTCTTTTTAATTGATATTATTATTATTTTAATTGAAAGAGTTTTAATAAACCGTCTGCAAATTTTTTTAGTTAATACTATTATTTCAGTGGTAGGTGCAAAATCAATTAAAATATTAATTGATTCAATAAAATTTTTAATTGAAACCCGTTTTAGTTTTTTCTGTGTTGGGAAACTAATTTAAAATCAATATATAACTTTAACAGTTTTTTAGGTTAGTTATGCTAGACAGATTTCGCTTAAAATCCTGACTACTGTTATTAATTTTTTAGTAACAATATTTAAATTTTATGCAATACACCATTCAAAAATGCAATATTATATTCTAATAGAGTTGTAGTGTGATAAATAAATTTGATTGGAGTTCTACAACTTAAAATGTACTAGATTTTACGAAATCTATTATGATTTCACGAAATCTATTATGATTTCACGAAATCTATTATGATTTCATGAAATCTACTTTGATTTTGTTTTGAGTTCTAATCTAAAAACTGTATTACATACATGCTTTTGTTAGCATAAACTTAATATTACATGACATTTTTTTGGTGTTGTAGTTGTTGCTGTCATGAATATGTCTTACGCTTTTGTTTTTGTTGTTGTTTGTTTAACATGTCGTTGTGTGTCATACATATTGCACTAAATTGACCCATATTCTCTTCAGTAGTATTTGTTTTTTTTTTTTTTTGCCGACTTTTAAAATATTTTTCTTGTATTTTTTTCAACCAAATTTGCAGTGATGTCAACTTTAAGATTTACACTATCAACGAGATTTTGATTATGCGAGGGCGTTTTATTTGAATAAAATCTGCTAAATGAGTCTTGTTTGTTTAATTGTACACGCAGAAAAAAAAACACTTCCGAATATGTTTGCAGGCAATTATTTATATGTTTGCAATGATTTAAATTTTCAAACCTTAACAAAGATATATTTGGATTTTTTAAATTTTTATTTGGGACATGCAAAACATACATATAATAAACAAATGGTGCAAAATTTCTGAAAGGTCCCGGTTAATAAAGTTCATATATGATCATATATTTTTTTTATATGATCATATATGGTATGGATAATCAAATCTGTTCATATATTATTTTATATGGTCATCCATATACACTCAGGCAAAAAAAGCTTCATCATATTGATGAAATTGTTTCATAAATCGTTTATCATCAATTATTCATCATATTTATGAAGTTGTGATAAACATGATGAAGAGTTTTATAAAAATGTATGTCAAATGTTTCATAGACCTTCATCATTTCAAAAAAAGTTTCATAAACTTTGTGAAAATAAATTTTTCGTTTTTAGGAAAAAAAAATGGTGAAATTTAGAAACCACAAATAATGACGGTTACAAACACTTTACCTCGAAAATTTTTATTTTTGATTTAAAATATAGAATATATAATCTACTAGAAATTATTTAAAATTCTGTTACATCAATGAAATATTATTTGAGTTTTTCTTAATTTTAAATAGAATTAACATAATATAAAATTTCGGAATATGAATTAATGTGTTTTAAATAGAAAATTATATTTTTTAATTTCAAATGATAATTTTTAACTTGAATTGATGTTTGTAACTTTAATTGATGTATACAAATGTTTACGAAGCATAAAAGCTTATGAAGCAGCAGCATCCTATTTATGAAATGTTTCGTAATATTTATTAAGCACTTTATAAAAAGTTATGAAACTTCATCATCATATTTATGAAGCATTTCATAAATATGAAGAAGTCGAAAATCACTGAAGTTTTTCTTCATATTTATGAAGTTTTTCAAAAATTTTATGAAGCTTTTGTAAATTTTTTTTTAGAAAAGTTTGTATTTAAAAAACTATTTTAATAAAACAAAAATCAATATTATTTAAAAGCATAATTGCGATAAAAAAAGTTGTTTCAAATGCAAAATTGCAAACAAACAACAAATGCAAACATTCTGTCTATTATCACAACGAAACATTTGGCGATAAAACGAAATTTTAAACAACTTTAAAATAAAGTATAAGATGACCACATTAAATTAAAATATTGTGAACAAAATTAATATTATAAGTTTTTTTAAACAGAACAAATTTCATAGAGTCACCATAAAGTTGCTTGACAAAAGTAGATGTCACATTAGAGTGATCCAAAAAAAGATGAAAGTCGGATTTCGCTAACAGCACAATGTTGCCCCTAATCCCTAATGTCTGAAAACTCTGTGTGCCAAGTTTCATCTAAATTTGTTAACATATAGAGGCCACAGAAAAAGTAAATTTCGCCGAAAAAAGCTAAAATCGCGTTTAAATTAAAATATTTTTAAATTCAATTTAAAGTTTTTTGAATTATTAAAATTATTTTTAACTATTTATTTGATTTGATTTGATTTTATTTTCAATTAAGATTTTAATCATATTTTGTAAAAATTTAATGAAATATTGTATAATTTTAAACAAATTTTTAGTAGATACTATTTAAACTTTAATTAAAATTTGCAAAAAATCCGAAATTAAATCGCAAAAATTTATAAAAATCGCCACAGTTAAAAAATCGCTAAGTTTTGAAAAGAAATTGCCAAAAATTTAAATCGCCAAAAACATCATCAAAATCGCTAAAAAAAATCTACAAAATTTAAAAATGTCTAAAAAATTGCCAAAATGTTAATACCCAATATTGAAAAAAAAAAATCGCATAAAATTGGAAAAAAAAAAAAAAAAATTTAAAACATCAAAAACTGCCAATATTAGCAAAAATTACCAATATTTGAAAAAAATCTAAATTAAAAAAAAAACACTAATATTGCAACAAATTGCTAAAATTTAAAAAATTACTAGAATTTAAAAATCGCCGAAATAAAATTTAAAACATCCATATCTCGAAAACATTTTTAATTTTTGGAATTTTTAATTTAAATTTTGGAGATTTTTTGTGTGCTTTTAAATTTGTTTTTAATTAAGCATTTTAGCACTTTTTTGTCATTATGTGTTATAAAAACTGGAAATTTTGTGTGAACCAAAGTAATTCAATTAAATATTTAATAGATATTAATAAACTTTTAATTGAAAGTGAGTTTGAAATCAAACAAAAGTTTAGTTGAAATTTTATTGAGAATAATTTTTTCTGTGTTTAAGAATTAGTAATTTGCCTCTTTAAGAAATTCTCCCAAATTTAGATGGCAAAAATATTTTCCCATACATTTTGTATGAAATGCAAAAATTCGCTGGTTACTGGAGAAGTTTAGCGTTTCATACGAAATGTATGAAACATTTTTTTCGCTTTCAGTTCAAGTTTTAATTGTGAACACTCTCTCACACTTAGAATACTATATAGGTAAAGAACACTGGAAATGTAGTTAAAAACAAATGAAAATTCATTTAAAGAAAAGACGACTTACATTTCAGTAAATTCAACTAACATTGTCATTTGTTTTTTAATGTTCAAAAAATGAACCACAAGTGTAGTAAAACTGAACCACATATAAAAAACTACTGTATAAAATGAATGTAAAATCATAATACAGTAATTTGATGTGGTTTGTTTTTTTAAATTAACTACATATGAAGAATTTCATATCAAAACCGATATGCATTGAACCCGACCTTCTCAGAATTTGATGAAATTTTGCATACAGCTACATTTTACCTATACAAACACAACCCCATTTTTAGAAATTGAATTTTCGAAAATATGTGGGCGTGGCAAGGTATCGAAGTTTTTGAAAAATGACGATAATATATACTTTCAAGCTGTGATTACTGCGGAATGGCTGAACCGATTTTAAAGATCTTGGTACCATTAGAAAGGTATTTAAATCAGCTTTCGAAAACACACACTGTAATTTTATATTGCACTGAAAATTTTTTTTGGCAAAAATAAAACTTTAAGCTAGGAAAACACTTCAAATGCCATTTTTTCGAAATCGAGAAACAGACCATAAGTTTTTTTTATATTTTTAAATAATTTTTGAAAAAACTTCCATCAAAAAGGGTCAATAATTAATTTTTTCAAATAATTAAACATTTTTCATAAAATGTAGAATAATTTTATGGTTTCACTTAATTATATTTTTCCAGTAAAAAAATATATCCGTTTTAAAGTACTGGGTCGAAAAATTGCAAATCCATTGAAAATACCCTGAAATATTTAGAAAGAAGAAAATTTCTATATATAATAAAATATATATATATAGTATATAATGTAAATATAAAAACGCAATATTTAAAAATTATAGTTCATTTTGTTCATTTTCATTTATTGAACTAGTTCGCTCTTTTTGTACATGTGTTTGTTCGACAATTTTTTTTTTTATTATTTATATTGTTAAGGCTTCATTACTCCAGCGTATACGTTTCGTAAACGGAACGTAAGTAAAAAAACGGAATAAATTTTCGAGCGGTCAGATTTTCAAAAATCATAGACAATCGATGAACTAATCTCTTGCAGAGAAACAGCTTTTCATAATTTTTCATCAACATAACAATAAAAAATTTAAAAGATTTTTTTTATATATTTTTAAATAATTTTTGAAAAAGTACCATAAAAAAAGGTAAAAAAATAGATTTTTTCAAATAATTATTTCGCACCTTGATAAATTTTAAATCACTTAATTATCTTTTTCCAGTAAAAAAAATATGCCCGTTTAAAAGTACTATGTCGAAAAGGGAACACTGTATCAAAAATAAATATTTTAGATTTGATTTGCCGAGATCATAATAATTATTTTGATTTGTTTTTTATTTTTTCTCACTTTATAATTCAAATAAAATAATAGATTAAGTACAACTTTTAAACTTCAATTTCGATACGCGATCTCTAACAAAACTTTTCAGATTTTTATGATTTTACTTATTTTCATATTATCTTTTAAAGCTCCACATGAACTCCAACTTTTTTTTTTTTTTTGGACTACCTTAATGTCACATGAGCTTAAGCGCTTATAGCTAATTTTCGTTAAACTTTAATTAAATTTTTGTATAATTTCAATGTTTTTAAAAAAAAATACGATTTATTTATAAATCTTTTACAATTTTTAATTTACAGTCTTACAAACATTCCAAAATAATAGTCTCGTTCTTATTTTAATATGTGTCAAGAAATGCTTTGCTTTAATTTAATTTTCTATAAGCGCTTTTATAAAAATTGTGATCACTACATAAATATACAATATGTACACTTGGCTGGTAAAATGTACACTCATAGAAAAAAACTTGTAAAAAGAGCAAAAAAAGATACTAAAAATTAGTTAAAAACGAGCTTGCTGAAAAAACTGCTAAAAATAGTAGATTTTTTTAAATAAATATTAGTAATAAAGGGTGTTTTTTATAGAGGTATAAAACTTTGAAATGGAATAAAACAAAGATGAATTTTTTTTTAAATTGCCATAAAATTTACTTTATTTTAAAAATAATCTTCTGGCATTATAATTTAAATATGACTTCTTGGATATGACCGCCACGGCTGGCTCGGACGTAGTATATTCTGGAGGTCCAATTTTCGATGACTTTTTTCCAACATTTGTGGCTGTATATTGGCAATAACGTGGCGAATGTTGTCCTCCAAGTGGTCAATCGTTTCGGGCTTATCGGCGTAGACTAGCGACTTCACATATCCCCACAAAAAATAGTCCAGCGGCGTTAAATCGCACGATCTTGGAGGCCAATTTACGGGTCCTAATGTAAATCGGGATCAACGGCAATCTTGTTTTGGGTCCATTCACCGAATCTACGCCTTGCTAGGTGATCGTATGGCTTCAATTGTTGCACAAGTTGGACTAAGATCTTTCCGCAAAGTCTTCCATAAAGGGGATGAACACATATCCAATTCCTGTGCACGATGGCGGATAGACTGATTTGGGTCTTCCTCTACGCTACGCTCTACAGCAGCAATGACTTCTTCTGTACGCACTGTACGACGTCTCTGTGGATGGATATTATCATTTAGAGTAAACGTGGTGCTAAAAGGTTCCATAGTTAATCGAATTAATTGCTCTGATCGATGAATATGTTGATCGTAAAATGGACGTAGTGCGCGATTCGTAATTCGAACAGAACCATGATTTTCAAAATAAATTTGCACAATTTGGAAGCTTTGTTCAGGCGTCAGTCTATTCATTTTGAAATGCCAAACCAAACTAAACGTAAATCACTTGACAGCTGACAAAATGTCCGCCAGTTAAAATTTTTTTGCTTAAACTTAAAGTTCTATACCTGTATAAAAAACACCCATTATAAAAAAAGCAAAAATTACAGTTTTTGTTTGCTATTTTGAGTCTACAAATATTTAGTAAAAGTTTTTGCTAATTTTAGAGAGTAAAATGCTATTTTCAATTAACTAAAATTCACAACATCGAATATAACTAAAATTTTGTAAAGTTAACAGATTTGTTGTTTGTTGTTCTTATTTTATTAATATTTAAAAAAAAGAACTGCCAAATTTAGCAGATTTTTTTGCAAGCTCATTTTTAACTAATTTTTAGTAGTTTTTTTCTGCCATTTTTACAGGTTTATTTCTATGAGTGTATATGTGTCTACTAGTTTCGGTTTAAAGTATGCAACAGAATTTCCATTTATTTTTCCTCTTAGCTACGCATATTTTAGAAGAAAATTATTCATAGTTTTTTTTTCGGAAAATAATAAAAGTTTGAATTACTCTTGTAGTACAAGTGGAAATATGTGGAGAAAAAGTTTTTAAAAATACTTTTTTTTTATATAGAAAGATAACACAAATTCAGCATTAGACTTTTGATAACTATAGTTTTTTGTGCAAAAAAAACTTTGTTACCTTTTTAAAGTACATTTAAATGTAAAATTTACAGGAGAAATGTACAAAAAATATTTAAAATTATACAAGAGCGGATCAATTTTATTATCTATTCATATAAAAAAAAATAGAGTTTATTACACTTAACCAAATAGATTAGTAAAACTAAATTAGTAAAACTAAATAAAAGTTTTTTTTTTATTTTTATTTTTTTGAGCAAAATAAAAAATATTTTTTGATTTTTATTTTTTCGAGCAAAATAAAAGTTATTTTTTGATTTTTATTTTTTCGAGCAAAAATAAAAGTTATATTTTAAGTTTTATTTTTTCGAGCAAAAATAAAAGTTATTTTTTGATTTTTATTTTTTCGGACAAAAATAAAAGTAATTTTTTTGATTTTTATTTTTTCGGGCAAAAATAAAAGTTATTTTTTGATTTTTATTTTTTCGAGCAAAAATAAAAGTTATTTTTGATATTTATTTTTCGGGCAAAAATAAAAGTTATTTTTTGATTTTTATTTTTTCGGGCAAAAATAAAAGTTATTTTTGATTTTTATGTTTTCGAGCAAAAATAAAAGTTATTTTTGATATTTATTTCAATTTCTTGAGTTGAAATTCCATAAGTTATAAGTTTTTATTTTTATAACGAATAAATAACAAATAACGCAGTTATATTATATATATATAAATATATACATATTAATTAATTTATTAATTTTCCTGAAGATGCTACACAAAGGAGAAGCGAAATATCGAAAATAAAAAACTGTTATATAAAAAAACAAACCTTAGCTCAAATAATTAAAAAAATTCAAAAAATTCAAATATAATATATAAATATATACATATAATATAAATTTTATGGTTGCCTTTTGTAATATTTTCGAGTTTTATAATCAGTAAAACTTATTTTTAATATGACGATTTTTTTGAAGAATTCTTCTTTTAAAAATGACGATTATAGTTTCCAAAAATTGGCGCACACTGCTCGTACAAATAGAGATGTTTGTCTTGTAGTTAGATACTTAAAAAATGTATAATAATATATATTAATACAGTTATCACAAAAAATAACATTGCAAAATATTTGCTGTATATCTATCATCACTGAAAAATCATAATAACAAAGCTAATAATTTTTATTTTTGGTAAAAAAAAAAAATTAAAACCAAAAAATCCCTTATACTTGCTCGAAAAAATAAAAATCAAAAAATAACTTTTATTTTTGCTCGAAAAAATAAAAATCAAAAATAACTTTTATTTTTGCTCGAAAAAATAAAAACCAAAAATAACTTTTATTTTTGCTCGAAAAAATAAAAATCAAAAAATAATTTTAACTTCTGCTCGAAAAATAAAAATCAAAAATAACTTTTATCATCTGACTTTTATGAAAAAAGGAATTATTTTTACGGTCCCTGGAAAATTCCATAATTTGAGAGAAAAGTCAATTGGATCTGACTTTAAATAATATCTTATGAAATATAAATTTAAGAACTGAAAACGTAATTTTAAAAGTTAAAATATATATTAAAAATAAAATATATATTCTTTGTGAACGGGAGACGAACGCTGTCCAAAATTTAGCTTGTCGTATAGAGTTGTATCAGGGATGTTAAATGGGGTTTTCAGTTTTGTACCAACCTCCAAAAAAAATTGTACTTTTTGGACCTTCATGGTACCATTTTTTTTTTAATTTATTAAAACAACAAAACAAGTACATAAAAATTCACTTGTACACAAAAAAAAAAAAACAAAACTTAACAATAACAGAAGGTACAAGTCATGACTATATGAGGTCAAAATCATGGAATAATTTGTTTAGTTAATAAACTATTTGGAATTTCTACATCATAGCAGCACGAATTTGTCGATCTTAACCAATCCTTTGTCTGTATGAGACTTGATAATGCACATGTAGTCTGTTTCTTTCCTTAGTTTTTATTATATTTTGAAAAGAAAAAACTCTCGCCACATTTGCAGATGAGTGTGGAATGGATAAAATTCCAGCAACGACTCTAGAAATGTCTGGAAACATATTGAAATTCAGTTAATTTTCAAAATAAGCTACTACCGACCATTAACTACAAATGTTTTAATTTTTAACGACTTCAGTTGCTCAACATCAGCGAAAGCTCTAAATAGATTATTTATTGAATCGAAATTTGCAATTTCATTCGGGAACATTTTTACTAGAATATGTACAATACTACTTGTTTAACTAACTTATGGAACCCCATTAATAATTCGTTATTAAAATTGACTTTGGTTGTTAAAACTTCGCATAATTTTATATAAGATTGTGTGGCATTTTCTTTCATTTCTTTAACAATAATTTAATTTAATTTTCACTTCTTCAGAGTTTTAATAAATTCAAAATGAAAGTGAAGTTGGCTGCAACAAGTGTCAATATATGTAAGAGCTCTAACACCACAATACCAGTCTGCCAGATAGATTTTGTTAAAAATCGTCAAATTTGCGATATTTAAAAAAAAATCGAAAATTTTATTCTACAAAATCCTCAAAATGATGATAAATCGTCAAATCGGATATGGTCGCATATATTTTAAGCGCTCATTACATAAAACGAATAAATGCAATGAAAATGGACACAATAACAATTTGTTTGCTATAATAAAAAGGGGAAAAATTAAAAATTTTTAAATTGTACCAAATGAGTCGCGGTAGTACCACGGTACTTTAGAAGGTCAAAATGTACCAAAAAAGTACAATTGTACCAACTTTAACATCCTTGAGTTGTATCATCCCAATTAAAAAAAAATTAATATGATGCAACAACAAAATTTATCAAGTTTGCTTATAGCTTATATATCTAATTGAAATACAATTTGATCCGAAAAATGGAGGATCGTATTGTACATAAATGGCTTATATTATATTGAGTTTAATATAATTTGATACGATTTAATTCAGTGAAAATAAATTTGTTAAATTGAATACAGGGGGATAGATATTATGGTAATATTATTAAGAACACAATTTAAATTTGACGTACAGTTAAATTATAAAATTTTAAGTTAACTATACGTTAAATTAGCTTTTTATGCTTAACAATAAAATATTATTATGCCAAACTAAAATTGTTGGAGTTTAATATTTTAAATTGTGGCGTTCATTTAACCGACAAGAGCAGAAAAAATAATAGCAGTAAATATATATATTTACCAAATTTTTCATCATAAAACTAACCAGTCATTGGAATTTGGGTATAATGGGGCTAAAAATTTCGATGTGTATTGACATTACCTAAGCCCTCATTATAGCGTTCGTAAGCAATCGAAATCTCATTCGAACGTGCGAATTTTTTGCTTTTGAGATGATTTAATTCGAGAACGAATAATCTGTACCGAAATTCCAAATTATGGGATTCGATAACGAATGAGCGCAACCTTGCGAAGTTTTCTTGAAATCAAAAAGGCATTCGTATTAACGTACTTCTGCTAAGAAGTGAAATAAGGAAATGTAAGATCAAAATTTATATTTATTTAAGAAAAAAAAAAAAAATAACTTTAGTAACTGTAGGTCAAAAATAACGATAATAAACTTTAGCGAGAAGGAGATTCTTGGCAATTTTATTGCAAAATATGGAATTTATCTCGCAATATCTGCGTTGTTTATATGATACTTTAAATTAAAGCTTAAAACCTTAACTACAATTAAATTACGCTTATTTCGTACATTTACATTAGTTAAATATTGAAATAATGAGCGTTTTTTCTAAAACGTACGGTTATAAAACGGTTAAAAAATTCGCGGCAGAAAAAAACGGGGCCTCGTGGTTGCAGCGCTGGGAGTCGCAAAAATTGTCCGATCTGGAAAAAAATGACTTTTTAAATCTTAACAAAATCGGTTATCGTATGAGTCGAGCTTTTTTTTTTAAATTTTTTTTTTCAATTTTTGGTGATGTTCCAAATTTAAAAGTGTGTTTTTTCGAAAAAAGTATTGACTTTAAAAATTCATAAAAAAATCGAAAAAAAAAATTAAAAAAAAGCTCGTGTCATACGATAGCGTATCAAGTTTAAAAAAAAAAAATTTCGTCAAAAAATGAACCCGCTAGTGCCGCAACCAGTACGAAAAACATGGTTTCGAGATAAACGCGTTCCAAGTTTGTGAACAAAGAAAAAAAATATTACCTTCAATCTGCCATGCCTGCTTTGTACTGTATGCCTTCGTTATCTTGTGTTGTGCTGTTTCTTACAGTTTTTTGCAATCGTTTAGCAATTCGGTCTTCTTTTGAAGCTTCATATGCCTTCACTGTGTCGCATTTCAAACGAAGTAAAACAAGTATATACCAGCTGACGTACGTAGGTAGCGCGAAAATTAAAAATGCGCTCTCACTAATCCGGCTGTAACTTTTGAACCCGTAGGAATTTTTCCATAAAATTTTTTTTCTTAGAATCTTAAGAATATTTACTAAAATACAAAATTATAAAAAAAGTCGATTTCAAAAAAACGGCCAATGTCATGTCCCCCCTTAATGGGTTAATGGTACATTCTATTGATCCGACAAAAAATGCCGAAGATACAAAGAATTAAAAATCCAAAACTTGGAGGTCCATACAAAACTTTAAACAAAGTTATGTCCGTAAACTAGAGTTTAGCCTGTTTTTTTTTCTATTTTCGAATAAACATATGTTTTTTGTTTACATTAAATACAGTGTTGTACAGCTTATTTATTTAAGTTTTTACAACACTGAAACAATAAATCGTTTCGTTTCGTAACGAGTACCATCATCAGAAAAAATTCCACTATTAAATAAATTTCAATTCGGAATTATTTTGATCACAAATGCGGGATTTAGGCCACTGAATAACTAATATAACATGACCTTTAAAATACTGTCATACTTAAATTAAAGTAATTTTTGTAATTAATTTGAAGAATACATTTTACCCTTAAAAATAAAGCCAACGCGGATTTTGTATCTTGTATAGTTTAAAAGTTATATCCCATTTTTCAACGATACTTTAGTAAAAATTAAAGTTGTTTTTTTTTTGCAATTTTCATAACGCCATATTTCGGAAGTCGAAAGGTTTTGTATTTTGATATTTATATTTCATCGATTTATTTTCTAGTACGACAGCTACGGTGAATTTCACTGAGTTAACATGTTTTCACTTCTTCACTTCTTCAGTTCTTATAATTTGTTTTAGAACTCAAACATTGGTCCATGTTTACCCAAAAAACGGCCCACGTAAAAAAATTACCTTTTATGCTGGTCCGCACGCTTCAAGCACACTGACTTATATCGGCTCAAGAACGAATCGGTTCTTGGTTAGATCTAGTGCCCATATAAAGGCCCCAAAATAGACTTTGTTTGCTCTCACGCTACAGCTCACAAATTTAAAAATATATTGATTAAATTTAATACATTGACTCATAGCGGCAAAACATTTTAAAAATCTATAGAATTCTAAACGATTGAATTCCCAACAATTGAATTACCAATGATTGGATTCCCAACGAGTGAATTCCCAATGATTCTATTCCCAACGATTGAATTCAAATTAGTTGAACTCAGTGATTGAATGAATCAATTTATGAAAAATTGTTGAAGTCTCTAAAAGGTAAAATTGTCATTTGAGAATTCAAACATTCCATAGTCAATCAGAATTTAAAAATCCTATGAAGAACTCAATTCTTTAAAGCTCTGAATAGGACCGAATTCAATTAAACTTTTAATTTAATTAACAAATATTGTAATTGAAACTCTATTTCTTTTTATTTCTGTGTTATAAGATAGTTCTAAAATATAGTTAGTATATATTCTGCAAAGTAAATGCATTTTAATAAATTTTTCGGATTTACTAAATATTACCAGATTATTTTATTACCCATAATAATTTAGCTTAGTTTACATGTATTTCAACAATCTAATCCCTATAGTGATGGTAATAGTCTTTTCACATACAACACAAAATGACCCTGGGGGAAAGAAGTAATTGAATACTTCTGACCCGGTCAGTAACTTTAATATGTATTGGTTTTTTTTTTTTGTTGCATATTAATTCATGTTTCGTTTATTTTTGCTGAATACGGTTGGATGTGTGTATATTTGGCAAAATGCCCAAACAACACTGGTTTCGAAGTGACATATTAGAATCACAATAACAAAATGGAAAGCAGGAGGATGAGAAGAAAAACCAACAAACAAATTTTATTGTGCATACAACGAGGAAGCAAAAAATTAATGTTTAGTTATTTTTTTATGCTGCTGTATGTAAAAAAAAGATGTCATTAAAAACAGTTTAACCATTTCCGTTTGAATAGTGCACTACTGCATGGAAACACTACACACACATGCTAATATATCTTACACACACAATTACATTCTATATTATTATCCTTACATAACTTTATTCGCATGTAGTGTAAGAGAGTGTCACACATGTCTAACAAAAGAAAACACACACACACAACGATTTTAATATTATGGTAGGTCATGTTCATTGATATAGTGCAAATGTTTGTTTGCCTTTGTGTGTGTTTCTACTACTACTACTATCTATGTGAAATTATACGCAGAGTTTTAAAGAATTTAATCCTTCATAAGATTTTTCAATTCTGATTAACGATGGAATGATTGAATTCAATTTTACACACAATTTTACAAATCGAATGAATTTTGAATTTGGTTCATTCGATGTTATTTCCAGAGACTTCAATAATTTTTCATTATTCGATTTGTTCAATCACTGAATTCAATCGTTCACAGAAAAAACTAAAATCAAGTTTCAATTAAAATAATTATTGATTCAATTAAAAGTTTACTTGAATCCTTTCCTATTAAGGGAATTGTAGTTTCAATTAAAATAATTTGTACATAGAAAAAAATTACAAAATTTTGTTTGTAATTCCCTTCTTGACGGTAAAATTTATTTTTTATCAAAATGCGTGGTTTAAAACCGCTATAATATTTAAAAAATATAAGTTAATTATAAATTATTCTTCTATACCGTTTCCAAATCCCTATGTAATACTACTGCAGGTTTTTGAGTTATCGGCTATTTAAAGGGTCCGCCATCTAACGTTTTTTTTTTCAACTAGTGCTTATTTCGTGAATGGTAACACTTAGCTCATGTCTGATTTGACAGATAATTAGTTTTATCCTACCGCTGAACGAATATGGTTGTGTATACGCTTGAACAACGCTGGGAAATATTGCGACATTACTTTGAAAATCATGGTAATGAGCAAGGAGTGGCCGTTACAGTCAATGGCGATCGTTATCGGGCCATGTTGAACGAATTTTTGTTCACAAAAATTGAAGAGGAGGATATTGGCAACATTTAGTTTCAACAGGACGGCGCTACGTGCCACACAGCCGAAGCTACACTCGATGTTTTGCGCCCTGTTCTTGAAGATCGCATTATCAGCCGCCGAGCTGATGTCGTTTGGCCACCTCGGAGCTGCGATTTGACACCGTTGGACTATTATTTGTGGGGTGCCGTCAAAGATAAGTGTTACGACCGCCAACAAGCCAGAGACAATTGACGCTTTAAAGGACAATATTCGTGGAGCCTTTGGTGAAATACAGCTGCACACAATCGATAATGTGCTTAAAAATTGGACCGATCGTGTAGGCTACTGCATGGCCAGCCGAGGCAGCCATTTGAATGAAATTATTTTCCATTATTAACCGGAAGGATTGTACTTTCAAATAAAAAAAGAAATTTGAGAAAATATTCAGTAGTTATTTTTTATAGCATTTTCAAAAAAAAAAGTTATTTGGCGGACCCTTTAGTTAAATTGTTTCAAATTTTTTTTCATAACTCAGGATACCGTGAGAGTTCCACAGATGGATTTGGACACGGCAAAGGGAATTAATGTATAATTAACATATATTTTTTAAACAAATTTAAAAAAAAGTTTTATTTGGAGATTTTGAAATTTTTTTTTCTTTTAAAGATTTTTTTTAATTGTAGCTATTTTTTAATTTTGACGTTATTTTTAAATTTTGCCATTTTTTTGAATAGTTTTTTTTTTAAATTTAATTTATTTCGATCGATTTTTTCAATCGATTTTTACTAAGTTTGCTTTATGTGCAAAACACAACTTTTATTGTTTCATAAAAAACGCTTAATTTTGAAAAATAAAGTGTCAACCGAATTACCGGGTGGATACAACCACAAATTTTGGTAGGTACAACCAGGCACGTAGCCAGAACTATGTTTTACCGGCCCAACAACCACGTACCTCAGGCTACGTGCCTGGGGGTACAACCATATTCAAATGTGATTTCAGAATATTTTGGTTGTTGCAAATCAAATTCTGTTATATTAAATGAGTTTTGTTGTAAAATGAATATTAAGTTGTACCAACCGAATTTCAGTTGGCAAACGACGAAATTTTGCATAAATTTTAATTTTCCAATGTTTTTCAATCGTTTGTAATTCTCAAATTGCTCAATCGAATGATTAGAAAATCGATTTAATTCCCAATGATTGCATTCCCAACGATTCAATTCCCAATGATTGATATTATCGAATGAGATAAATTGATTGAATTGAATTGAGTTAATTCCAAAGAATGAGTTCCCTGCGATGAAAGAAAAAATCATTTGATTAAAAAAAAAAAATCGAATTCGATTTTTAAGGAATTCAATCTTCAAAGCTCTGATTATATGGCATGTATTTGATGCTCTTTGGCGAATGAAAAATGTGTTGGCATATTTTTTTTCCTTTATAAACGACTTTATTGTTGTGGCAGTTTGTGTGGCAGGATTTCTTGTTACATTATTTTAATGTTTAAAGATTTTCCATACAGCAGCATGTTGCATGTGTTGTGCCTTTCCTTGTCCTTTTGTGTAGGTATGAGTTCCTAAAACATTATCTCGTAATAAGTGTTGGCGTCTGGCTGTCTGAAATGTTAAGAGGCCAAAAAACCAGAGGCGTTGTTGTAGGAAAAAAATCAGTTGGAAATTATAAAAGTTGATGCATTCAATTTTAGATTCAAACAATTTCCTTTACAAAAATTTTTTTTAGGGAAAAATAAACTCTAAAAAACCCCATACGTCGTGGACTGAAGAGTCAATTCAGTTTTATATTTATTTTTAAACATTTTTTAAAACAGTCTTAACCCGTTTTGACTCATTGATGGCACGCCATAGATCCGCTGAATATTTTTAACCAAACTTTTCAGATAAATAGACCATGATTTATTAAAAAATGTGTGTAAAGCACCTTCTTGTGACAACCAAAGTTGAAACTTAGACGTTTGAAGATATTTTAAAAATTTTAATTTTGTCTAATTCGGTAAACAAATTTTTATTCAAAAATATTTCAAAAATAAATTTTCAAAGGTTAACCCATTTTTTATGTTTTTTCAACAAAAATCGTGGTTTTCGACTATTTTTTAATATTTTCGTATTGCAAACCTGACATTGATACATTTTATAAGTATGGTAGTATTTTAATAAGAACTAGTCATTATTTATATTTTGAGTAAAAACCGAATAAATTTTTGAATATTTAAGATTTTGCGTATTTGACCATGATCATGGTCCGATGGTGAGATTTCCAAAAATTACATGCAGTCGATGTTTTTTAGTTAAAACATACATTTTCACAATCAAAAATATAAAAGATAAACCTTTTTTATATTTTTGAATAATTTTTAAAAACAGTTCCATCGAACTTTTTTTCAAAGAATTATTTGGAAACTATGGATAACAATCTTCCAAAATAAAAAATATCAATAAAAAATAAAATCAAATAAATAGCAAATAAATGCACTTTGTGCTCGGCGATTCCAAGTTTTCGAGAAAAACTCGATCTAAGAATCTAGCCAATCAAGTCCAAATTTGGGACCGGTATTATGGTAATGGGGGCGAGCGTTGACCACTTTCTCAACCATTTTTTCTCTAGCGCTTTAGTCTTTGTGATATGGATGTTTTTTAATTTTATTTATGCCACATCTTGCCAATTTTGTCGATTTTTTTTTAATTTTTGGAGATTTTTTTAAATTTTAGCGACTTTTCTTAAAAATGAATATTTTTTTTTTCAATTTTGATTATTTTTTTAAGTTTTGTCGATTTTTTTGCGATTTGTTAAAAAACTAGTGATTTTAAAATGTTAACGGTTTAATCTTCCTTACTAATACGAAATATCCTTCGGATATATTGTGAAACGTTTCATAAATATGATGAAATTGATTTGGTTTCTTTAATGAAATATTTCATAAATACTATAATGTTTTATATTGGAAGAAAATTGATAAAACATTTCATAAATATGAAGTTTTTCCTTTGTGTGTATCAAATTATAATACACAATTTGATCTATCGAGTTTTCACGAATTTTGAGCATTTTTTAAAAATATTGGTATTGTTAGACAATTTTACAAAATTGTAATATGGCAGCACTGGCGAATATTTATTTTTTTTACATTAAAGATGAAAATGAAGTAATTTTCTAAATATTAAAGTTTTTACAAGATCGGAAATTTCTTGATCGGATCTTTTAATATTACATAAAAACTACATACACCCAGAAAACAGACTCGGTAGTAGCAAACGTATTTGTTGCCAATCGAATGCTTCTGTTATTCCGACACATTTTTTCGGTTGTGATAACAATCATTCAATTGAAAAAAAACATAAATTCTGCCATGACAATATAGTTTTGATTGCCTCAAGAGAAATTCGGTAAAAAAAAGTTCTATAGGCGCAACCGAACTATTCGATTGGCTACAAACACGGTTGCTCATACCGAATCTGTTTTCTGGGTGTACTACACAACAAATTTTTCTAATTCAAAACATCTTCCCATATGTCCTTAACCAAATCAGCATATAACTTTATAACACTGGCTTATTTCTATAAATGAATTATTTTTCAAAAAGAGTGCTATAAAAAATGTCAAAAATTTAATTATTTAATTAATTATATGGCAACTCTGCAACATTATTTTAAAAATTTAAATAAATTAAATTGAAGACTTTTAGTTAAAAAAACGTTTAGCAAAACATCTAAGGAAAAGTAAAGTGTCCTTTCGTAAAAATAATGTTTTAGAATCTCCAGAAAAGTCTTAGAGACTGTAGTGTTTTTTTTTTTTTTGTTTGTTTTTGAATTAAAAAATCCAAAATATGTTGATTTTAGTATTTTTTTAAATAAAAATAACTAAAATCATTAAAGTTTTTAGCTCTAATCTTTACTTTTCAAATTGTTGTTTATTATTTTAAATTTTTCCTAAATTTATTTCAACACTGTAAACTTTTAAATTAGTATTTCTTCCTGGTAAACCTGCAGGTATTCTTTTGTTTTTGAAGTTTACCTTTTTTTTATTCGCAAAACAACAAAGTTTAAACTTTTGTTTATCTTGTGCAATGTCAGTCACCCTTCACTTCCTTTCTTAATACCACACTCGCTTTTGATAACCTCCTACAGTCTTGGTTTCCAATATCCGCCTTAGTTTGTAGTCACCAGTCGTCATATATTTTTAAATTAACTACATGGACATTTTACAGCTTTAAAAGTCGTCATTATGTCTAGTGCGGTTATTGTAATATTCTCTCTTTAAATCTTTAGACCGAAATCCCCTCTCCACACATCCCACCACTATTAACTCTTCGTCTTCGTAGATAGAAGTTAAAATATTTTTACTATTTTAAATATTCGTTTATAATACTATTTCAGGGATTCTCAACTAGCTTTTTTGATATTCAAAATTTCGTAAGGAACAGCCAACAGAAAGTTTGATGTTTAAATTTGTTTGTGCAAAATTTTAAATCACAGAGTTTATGCTGTCCAACCCGAATTATCAGTTTAAGAAATCGAATTTTTCGTTTGGAATCAAATTTCTTTGGGACACGTCCTCTTAAAGGAAATTTCTTTTAGGTACGCATACACTTGGCAATATTATTGCCAGTATTGTTGTCATTGTGCCCTACACAGTACAACAAGATGTACAATCACCCCTGTTACGAGCTTTTAAATCATAGCGAAAGTGAAAATTTTAGAATTTTTCGGTGTTTCCTGCGATTAAATTCAGAACGTTTTTCCCTATTTTTTATTCGTTTTAATTCGTGTAAAAAAGCCTGGTCGAAAGTAAAACGAATGCTCTTTTTTTCTAATAAATTACAATTTAGGGTCAAAATAGTGCTTAACCCTTTCACTACCCTTGAACACTACAGTGTACACATCTTTGACAAATAATTAAAATATGACCAAATAAAATATTTACTAATTTTTGTGTACAAATATGTTTATTGGGATGTTATCTAAGCTATAAATTTTTTTTTGGGGAGGAAAAATACATATTGGTTGTTTCTATTCGCGATATTTCATGCCACTATTTGCTATTTTCGGATTTTGAGAGTTTTTTATCATTTTGGAGCTTTAATAACTTCGCTAGAATAATTTTTAGGTACTTCAAATAATGTTTTCATTAAAGCAGATACTTCAAACGATCATTTTAGTTTTTATTTGAAAAAAATTGAGCGATCGGTTGGGTCTCGGCAATAGTTAAAAGTTGTGTACACTGTAGTGTACATTGGTAGTCAACGGTTGTTACTCAATATGTTAAGCATGGCTTCATTTTTTGCATGGAGTTTAAAAAGGTCGTTTGTGTTAAAGTTCCTGGTACTTGTGTTATTTCTTTGAGAATTCCGCGGTTGTATTTTTTAGTAAAAAGGCAATTATTACAGACTAAAACAGATGCGACAGTAGGGTTTTATAACACATAATGGGGAACAACAATTTTAGTGAAAGACAGAGCGATTTTCAGCTAGTTTTAACTTAATATAGCAAACACTTTATGACAATCCAAAGACGAAATTGATCTCATGAACTTTAGAATGCAGGTGTGCAATACATTGGTTTCACTAGAAAAACCCTCTGTCAGAAGAGTTGGTCGTCCATCAATCAGGATGACACGAGACGTTTTACGGCTCCTGTAAGAGACATTCGCTTGGATGGAGTTTGTCACTTTCCCATGTTTCATGATTCTACAGCACCAGGACGTTGCAAACTTCCAAGTTGCACAAAAAGAACGTACATTCAATGCGTAAAATGTAAAGAACACTTATGTATACAACGTAACAACAACTGTTTCCTCACTTATCACTCACCATAAATTTTGTATTTATATTTTTTTTAACTTTTCGTGAATTAAAATATTCTTTTTTTTAATAAATATTTGTAAAAAAATAATAATTTGCGTTTTTTTTATTTTCAAATTGCATATTGAACAGTAAGTAACAAGTACTATAGAGTAATAGAGCTCTGCATCCGTTGACTACCAATGTACACTGTAGTGTACAAGTTATTTCGGTATAAAGGGGAAGGGGTAACATTTTTTCTTTAACTTTTTTAGGATATTTTTAGGGTCCCAAAAATAAATCATAAGTCAAAAAAATTATTTTGCCACACACAAAAAGTCGGTAGTGAAAGGGTTAATATTAAAAATTTAAAACTTTTTTACTTATTTCTGATTTTATTGTATTTTTGGATGTATTGTTTATACTCTAAAAAACTGTTTTAAAAAAAACAATATTTTGTTTTGATATTCTAGAAAACACTCAAACAAATTGACAACAAAGTTAGAAGCATTTCTTAAAAAAAAAAATTAAAAAAAAAATAAATAAAAAAAAAAATAAAAAAAAAAAAACTGAGGGTGTAATGAAAGAAAAAAAAAAACAAAAGCATTTTACTTTCCATATGTTTTTTATTTTCCATAAAACCATATGTTTTTGGCACTTCGATAATAATTTCGAAAAAAAAATCGAGTTTTCGAAAGCTTTTAGGATTTGAGAACACCAAATTTCAATTTCGCGTGATTTCTCAAATTCGTTCTAATAGCAAAACGTTCTAAAGTAGGGACATGGGCGAATATTTTTTACACAAAATATGGCACCACTCTTTTGTTCTGTTGTGGAGGGATATAACAATTGCACGATGTGGCCAACACACTATAAAATATTTTTCACATTTCTTGTAAAAGTGAGTCATTTAAGTTTTTATCTATCAAGTATAACATTTCGAGATAGCTCAGATTGTACAGCGTTTGAGTGACAACCTGGAGTCCCAGGTTCGAATACCATGTGAGCACATTTTATAAAAACAAACAACTTTCAATAAAACAAATTTACCAGTATGCACAAAAATAAATTTAAAAAAAATTAGTTTGATATAATTTTTATTAAAAATAAAAATTATGTTTTTTTTTCGACCTTTAATTGTGCAATGAAAATTATTCAAGTTCGAGGAAATACTCTATATTTCTTTATTAGGATATTGTCCTAACAAATAATCTATAGAGTTTTTTTTGTTTTCAAATTTATTATTTGGCCCTTTCAGGAATGTGTTGATAGATCTATTTCGGGAATTTTCTAGGTTCCCATCATCAGAACACGTTTTGAAAGAGGTAACCATCCCATGCCAAACATCAAACATTCATATAAACTAGTTTACTCACTACATCAGAACTAATATATGAGCTTGAAGTTAAAGATTATAACCATTGATCAAAAAATAAATTGAAAACTTGTTTGTTATGTGCAAGGTCTTTATTAGGATATTGTCCGAAACAAATATCTATAGAGTTTTGGTTTTCAAATTTATTAATTGACCACTTTCAGGAATGTGGTGATAGATATGTTTCGTGAATTTTCTAGGTTCCCATCATCAGAACACGTTTTGAAAGAGGTAACCAATCACATTCCTGAAAGGGTTAAATAATAAATTTGAAAACAAAAAACTCGATAGATTATTTGTTATGACAATGTCCTAATAAAGAAATATAGAGTATGGCCTCAAACTTGAATAATTTTCATTTTCATTAAAAAATAAGTTTATTAAATAATTTTTTTTTATTGAAAACTATTTTTTAAATAAAAAGAGCAGGTTATCATTCAAGCGCTCTACCATCTTAGCTATCTCGACAAGTTACACTTGACAGATAAAAACATAAACGACTTGCTTGCACAAAATGTCAATACCTACAAAAAAATTGAAAATAAGTAGTTATAAATGTACTTAGTAGAACTGAAAAATAATGAGTCTAAAAATAGATATTCAAAAAATGTTTAGGTCACTACTTTATATTTAAAATAATGATACAAATATGTACTTTTGGATAATGCTTTATTTTTTATTTTTTTTTTTTTTTATTAATTAATAATCATATAATTACAAATTATATACTATTACCCTAACCGAGCACTAGCTACTATGGCCTTCGGCACGTTGTAGCGAAAACAGACCAGTGCCTCTGGTGGGAATCGAACCCACGACCCCCGCACTGATAAGCCAGCACGCTACCAACTAGCCTACCGGGGCGCACAATGCTTTATTTTTTGTATTGAAATAATGCGAAAATGAACTAGTTTTTAGTAAGTCCTTAATACTCGTATTAAAGCAATGCAGAGAATAAGTTGGTGTCATTACTGGTAGTAAGTAAACTAATGAAATGTCATTACCGTTTCTACAATGGGATAGAAATTCAAAATCAATAAGAGGCTTTATTGAGTTAGTATAACACTACACATTCTCTCTGTTTCGACGAGTTTTAATGACATTTTTTCACTAAACTAATGAAGTTTTCTTGTGAATGAATGAAAAAGCTTATCAAGTTATGAACAACTTGATAATAGAAATTAAATTTCATGTATATAATAGCGGTATTCACTCTTGATAGCATTTATGCAAGGGTTGCATTAATACTATGATTTTATGCTACAAAGCGTGAGCGTCTTTTTTTGTGTGTATTTTATGTTTACAACCCAAGCATTTCAATGTTGACAAAACAGCTAATTTCTAACGAAAATGTATTTTCTAGCGATTTTTAAGTAGACTTTAGCGATTTTTTTCAAATAAAAAAGGTTGGCATTATCCTTCGTTCTCAGTGGATTTTAAACTCTGTTGTTATTTTGTGTGAATATCAACTTTAAGGAAGAAGATCCATTTTTATATTAATATCGTATTTTTCTTTTATTTAAGTTTGTTTTTTGATAAAAAATTTGTGTTAAAATCAGTTGTTTTTTTTTTACACGAAAATTAAATGTTTTTTTTTGTAAATATTTCTGTTCTTTTTTTTGTTTTCCGGCAAAACTAAAAGTATTGTAAGTTTGAAAGGTTTGAAAGACCCTGAATATGCAATAGGTTTTCGTCTTGCATATAAATAAAAGTCTTGCATATTTTTATTTCATGTATTTTGTTGTTGTGGTCTTGCATACTCTTGTATTTATATAAGATCTGCAAGCTTTGAAAGGTCTGCAAGGGTAGTTTGCTACCAAGAGCGAATACCGCTAATAAAATTCTCTATTGTGACACACATTGAAATAAACCTGTAAAAATAGCAGAAAAAGCTACTAAAATTTAGTTAAAAATTTGCTTAAAGAAAAAACTGCTAAATTTATCAAATTTTTTTGCTAAATATTAATAAAAGAACAGCAAAAATAAATCTGTTCACTTTACAAAATTTTAGTAATATTCCGTGTGAATTTTAGTTAATTGAAAATAGCATTTTACTCTATAACATTAGGAAAATCTTTTAATAAATATTTCTAGACTCAAAATAGCAAACAAAAAGTGTAATGTTAACAAATGCAAATAACAGTTTAGTTTGCAAAAATCAACGGAAATTTTTGCTAAAAAAGTTTAGATTGCTAATTTGATAAGTCCATTAAAAAAAAAAATACATTTTTTAATGATTTTTTTTTTCTATTAATCTGTAGTAACTGTTTTTGCTGATTTTAGCAGATTGATTTGTTACTTTCAATTAACTAAAATTTAGCTCAAATATAACTAAATATTTGTAAATTCAACGGATATATTTTTGCTGTTCTTATATTACAAATATTTTAAAAAAGCTGCAAATTTTAGCAGTTTTTTCTACAAGCTCATTTTGAACTAGTTTTTAGTTTTTAGTATTTTTTTTTTTTTTTTTTTTGCTATTTTTACAGGTTTATTTCTATAAGTGTACATTCGGGTTATAAAAATATTCGGATTACTGATTAAAGCCATATTTTTTTTTACTAAAGTAAAGTGATTCAGAATCCCAATTTACAACAAATGTAACTAGTTTTAAATCGCAACATATTTTGACACAAACACTAATAACTCGGATTAACAAATTGCAATTGATACGGAGAATAGCTAATGGAAGATAAAAATTATCGGATTAGAGCAAATTTGGATTAGCGACACTCAGATTATGGGGCATAGAAAGAAACACATATTTTAGAAATTGGAAATAGATTCACAATTTAGTGATATCCCCCAAATGAAAAACATTGAGTATCTCTGAAAAGTTTCTCTTATTTAAACTCGTAACCAAAATCATCATCATAAGTTGTTCGTTTCTCTCTTTTTTTATTATTGTATGTTGTTAAAAATCAACATATTCTCAATTTTAGTTTTTTTTTTTTATATTGTTACTGCATGCATTTTTACTGATGCATTCATCTACAACTATTTTGCTGCTGCTAGTACTTGTGACTACGTGCTTTGACTACCAATTTCTGTTTAACAACTTTTTAGTCTTGTTCAGTTATTTCGATAAGTTTCAAGTTGCAAGTCGTGTGTTACGGAATTCTCGCGAAAAAATTAATTCTAAAATAAAAATAAAATTCAAAATTTTTAAATTATAACGTTTTAGTACGGGAGTGCGTTCGCTGTAGAGTGCGTAAGAAGTGTGAGGTTGTGAGTGGATGATAGTATTAGTAGTAGTGGAGTAGAGTAGAGTAAGTTCGAGTCAAAGTTGAGGTTAGTTCATCATCAACAATGAACAATGATTGTGGATTTTGTGTGTCCATAATTCAATTGAAGGATTAAATTATAGAGCATTTATCACGTACACTTATATGTACGTATCTGGTCCATTAGTGTGTAACAACTTTATTATAACTTCTGCAACAAACCGAGAAAAAAAATAATAGTTTAACTATTAAATTTTGACATAAAGTTGTTTGTTTATTTGTTGTTCGAGTGTGTTCGTTCATTGTGTCATTTTAACGTTTATATTGTTGGCCACACACACACACTCCATTTATATTGTTCCTTCGTTTATCGTTCTCCTGGCCCACTTGCTGCTGCTACTTGTGCTTGTGTGCTTCTGCAGAGTGTGTAAATTTTCAAGTTGGGTGGTTTAATAACGAACGTTCTGTGTGTGTTTATTTTAATTGCATTTCTTGTTGTTCTGGAAGTTATTTATGAATCCAGATGAAATTACATTTTTACCACGGTAAGTAAATCATTATTATTATTTTATTATAACAATATAAAATAATTGTTATAGAAAAATATGCATTAAAAAGCATTTGAAAGCATTTTTAGATTTTGAGGCCATTTCCACACTAAACATCGCTATAATTTTCTTATGTTAATTTCATCTATTATAACAAATTATTATAAAGTACTAGACAAAAAGAATAAAAATTTAAAATTTTATGATTTGTAATTTACGATACAGGGAATCCTTCCAATAACAAACTTCTTTCTTATTAGGAAATTGTTTAACAATTGCAAACTATTTTTACAAGTCCACTGTGGTAAACTCATAAGGAGAGTCTTCCGGTGGGTTCTCTCCGATATTAATGAAACTCGGATATGTGATAGAGGAGACAAAAATCTCACGTTTAAGGTTTAAAAGGTAAAGTCTAAACTTATAACTTTTTGTAAAGGAAAGGTGTCTGAAATTAATGAAATTCAGATATTAATTGTACACTGATAGAAATTTGTGCGTAGTATTAATGAATTCCATCATTAATCCAATGAATTTTTTCATAAAAAGTCCCCAAAGAAACGTTTCATTGAGTCAATGAAAGGTGTTTCATTAAATCAATTTTAATGAATGGTTTCATTGACCCAATGAAAATTTCTTAAAGTATATGACATTTTTTTCATTAATTAATAAGTTTCATGTGTTTAATGAATAAAATTCATAGTTTGTATGAAATATTTTCGTTGATATTTAATAATTTGCACTTTTTATGATTATTTTAGCATAGAATTAATTTGGTGGTTATTGAGAAATTATCATTCGTTGATATTATTTCTAAGGTCTGGTCTGGACCAATTTCAATTTATTTCTGCTTTTATTGCTTTATTTTTACAAAATTGTTCAATCTTTCTTTACATTTTTTATAATTTATGTTAAAAGATGACATATTTTCTTATATTTCGGTACAAAATATGTAATTTTTTATCGATCTGGCTTGGAATTCTGTAGAACGATTGACGATTACAGTCCACTTTTTGTAGTTAAATTACGACCATATTAGATAAAAATGTTAAATATTGTTAACAATGTTGTTAAAAACAAAACTTTATTATCGTTGAGCATAACGTTTTTGTGTAACATCGTCAAAACGATAAGAATTTAGGTCTCGTTTTGAAAAAAAAACTATGTCGTTTTTCTTAGAGAATCTGTTCCCTGGAATTTCGTCAAAAACTGTTAGCTTTAGGCAAATTTATTAAAAAAATTTATTTATATCAAAGTTTTGGTTAATTCTGCTTAGAAGAAATTTTTGAGTTTTTTTTTAATTTCAAAATAGTACAAAAAAAAAAATATTTTTTTCTTGTTACAAGTCAAAATTTTTATTGAAAAAAATTTGAAAATTTTTCATTGATTTAATGAATTTTTTTTATGAAGTTATGAAAAAATCATAAAAAATGTTAATTAAAAAAATACCAATATTAATGAATTTTAATTCAGTTAATGAAATTTTTCATTAAACCAATGAATCGATTTTAATGACATCGTTTCATTAATACTACGAAGGAAAATTCTATCAGTGTACGCAATGTAGTCCAGGAAACAAAAATGTTGATACCAATATTATCTATGTAGTATGTCAGGGTTGCCATTTATTTGAAACATTACAAATATAGCTCTTTGGGAAAAGTCACATAAAAACTGAACAATTGCGAATCTCGGAAAAAGTTCAGATACCCCCCTGGATTAAATTTAATATGCATTAATATACATATTTTTTTTTAGCTTAATCCAACTATAAATCTTTAACAAAACGTAATTTTTAATCTCACCTAAAACACTTTTTTGAATAACAACATACTTGAAAGTTATCTAAAAAATCGAAGTAAACCGAAAAAAAAAAACGAAAACGGAGACATCTTTGATCTCTCTTTTTAACCCCTAAACACTAGATTTGGTTGCTAAAAAATACGTGTTCCTTCATTTTTTTCCTTACCTATAAAATTTTCAAATTTCATTACTATCTTGAGACTCCCTGTTAGGGAAAAAAGTTTCATTATATTTATGAAACAGTTTCATTGAACGAAAAACTATGAAACATTGTCATATTTATGAAGTTTTTGCACCCAGAAAATAGTGTCAGTTGTGGCCAACGAATTTCTTGCCAATCGAATTCTGGCGGTTACGACAACTATCGTAATGTTAAACCATATTTTTAGTAGCGAAACCTAATATTCAGTTGCCTAAGCCAATATTACATCCCAAATAAATATTATTACATTCCACATAATTTTATTGAAATTTAATAACTTTTTCGATTTTTCTGGTATTGAACCGTGGCCTTCAGATTAATAGTCCTCTGTCCTAATGATTGCACCAGAATCACTTTTAATTTTCATTGCCTTATTTGCTATTTAAATATTTGAATATTTTATTTTAATTAACAAAAATTATTGTGTTTGTCTTTTCCGAGATTTGAACTCTAAAGTTCGGAGTACAAGACAACTCTCTACCCACTACACCACAAACACTTATTAATGTTGTGTGCTAAATTTGAATATAAATATTTTGTTAAGAAAACAAATATTGTCTCAAACTCGTTAACCAATACCAATCATTAGGTGTTTCTATAAACAAAGCAATCCACAATTCGGTTGGTACTACTGAACCCCTAATTTAGTGGCTTGTTTGATGCGAATACCGTATTAGCAGTAATCACTTTTGATTACCGAAAATTTTGTAATAAATTTGGTAGCTGGTACCAATTCTCTTGTATTATCCCAAAATAATTGGTTGATTCTACCGTACACAATTACTAAGCGAATTTTATTTGAAAAGTTTATTGGAAATATCAATACACCAATACCCCGGTTTGCGTCGTTAATTGGGACCGGAGAAACGCTACGCAAACCGAAACGACGCAAACCGAAGCACGATTTTCCACACATTTGTATTGATTTTCATTTAATTGGTTCCGAGATTCATAATTTTAGCAGAAAAAGTAGATTTTTCAATAAAAAATGCATTTTTTTTGTATTTTTTTTTTTTTGAAAACAGTTTTGATTAAAATAAAAATATAACAATTCATGAGAAAAACGTAAAAAAACATAAAAAAACATAAAAATATTACGATTAAAATAAAAATAAAAAATTCATAGTATAAAAGCAAGTCTATATCGATTTGTTATTTTTTCTATTCTGAGCTTGAGTCAATTAAATCGATTACCATTTCTTCGGTTAGGTTTGTCAGTCTTGCTGATTTTTGTATGAAGTTATCTAAAGTTTGTTGGATTGTAACGGCTTTTTTTCCAAATAAATTTCTTTATAACAATTGATTGAGTCGGTCACATTTCTAGACACTTTTAAACTGCGATCTTCGTCTGGATCATTGTTTACAAAAAATATCCATTGCTTGCGATATCAACTGCATCGCTTCAGAAATTTTAGCAGCAGTAAGCTTTTTTTCTTCTGCTTCGACCTCAAACGGAAGTGTTTCATCGTCCAACTCATTGTTACTCTGAATTGCTATCAAACTTTCGTTATGAAGCTCTTCGTCGTATAAAAGGAGTTCATTTATATCTTGTTCTTCCATTCCATAAAAATTTGCATTTCTGGCTGATTCTGCAAGTTCTTTACATACGTGTACATCATTAATATCTTCCATATCTTTGAGAGTACATTCTGGCCATAACTGACGCCAAGTTCCATTCATGCACGATTCTTTTACTTCTTTCCAAGATAGGTTTATATTTTCAATAGCCGACATGATGTTGTAATTCTTCCAAAAATCTTTCATGGAAGGCAAATTATCTCCGTCAGTAGCTTTTAGAAGTTGATTAAAAGTTCGTCGCAAATAGTATGACTTGAAGTTGGATATAACACCTTGATCCATTGGTTGTATCACAGATGTGGTATTTGGAGGCATAAAAATAACTTTAATATTTTCCGAATAATCGTCTGAAAAAACAGGGTGACCTGGTGCATTGTCAAGTAACAGCAGCATTTTAAAATCAATAATTTTTGAAGATCAATAAGTTTTTAGTTCGGGAACAGCACAATTATCCATCCAATCTCTAAACAAGGTTGCAGTCATCCATGCTTTTTATTTGCACGCCAGTGAACAGAAAGCTCGCTCTTTTAACATTTTTAAAAGCTCTCGGGTTTTCAGAGTGGTAGATTAAAAATAGCTTAAATTTAAAATCTCCCTCTGCATTTCCTCCCAAAAGAAGTGTAAGTCTGTCTTTACTAGTTTTATAACCAGGCGAAGATTTTTTGGATTTAGAAATGTACGTTCTTCCTGGCAAACGCTTCCAAAAAAGTCCGGTTTCATCAGCGTTTAAAACTTGTTGTGCTCAAGTTTGAACTTTTCTGCAGCTAAAGTATCTGCACTAGCAGATTCTCCTTTTAATGCAACGCTATGCAAATTTCTACGGGTCTTAAAACGGTCAAACCAACCTCTACTTGCTTCAAATTCCTCTGCACTCTCGGCACTTGATAGCGGATAGTTTTCTTTCAGGTCTTCAAATAGAGTTAAAGCTTTTTTTTGAATTACCATTTGACTTAATGGCATTCTTCGCTGATTTTGATCTTCTATCCACATGCTAAGAAGTGATGCCATTTTTTTCCATTAAAGAACTTCTCATTTTCGTTACCTGATTATGTTGTAAGGATGTTGCGGTTTCAGCAATTTTTTTAATTTTATCAGCGTCTCTGGACCAAATGGATTTAATTGTAGAAGGTGCCAATCCAAGGTCTCTTTCAATATCAACAGCCTTTCCCCCTAATTTAAAACGTTTCAAAATGTCCAGTTTTTCTTCTAAGCTTATTTTCTTTCTTTTTTGACTCATTGTTGCAAAATATTTAGATTCAACCTCTCTTCAGCAAATGTAATTTGAAACTACTAACGACCTTCAACTTTCAACCAGCAGACAACCTGTACAAACATATTTGCATTAGCCTTAAGCGGGAATCCCAGTTTTCATATTAACGACGCAAATCGAAGCACTAACGACGCAACTTCGAAGTCATGCTACGCAAACTGAAATATAAACGGGAAATCCCCTTTTTTTGTTTTAGCTTTGTACACACATTTTTATATCAACGACGCAAATCGAAGCACTGGCGACGCAACTTCGAAGCCATGCGACGCAAACTGAAACCAAAACGACGCAACTTCGAAATCACAGAAATTTGAAAACGACGCAACTTCGAAACAACGCAAACCGGGGTATTGGTGTAATTGGATATCTGGATTGTTTTTTAGTTCCTTTTCGCTCTTTTTAAATTCCAGTACAGTATTTATGCTTTATTAATCGATTATTGGTAGTTTCAAATAAAATAACGTTCTCTCAAATAAGTTTTAATGGTTTCAACCGAATTCCAAAAAAATCCTTTTTCTGGGTGTATCAAAAACAAATAATACAGCCTGGAACTCTACGGCATTCCAAAGTCTGCAACCCAAGGGATCGACATAATTAAATGATCTGAGAGCAAATTAAAAAAAAACTTTCTGCACTCTCTCAATAGGCAAGATTCGAGTATCACAATGAGGATCGACATAATTTAATGATCTGACAGCAAATTAAAAAAAAACTTTCTGCACTCTCTCAATAGACAAGATTCGAGTATCACAATGAGAATCGACATAATTTAATGATCTGAGAGCAAATTAAAAAAAAAACTTTCTGCACTCTCTCAATAGGCAAGATTCGAGTATCGCTGAATACTCAAGTTTTAAGCTAACGAAAGCATTATAAATTAGTGTTTACTTGTCAGAAAAATTCGAACAATATCTTTTCAAAAAACGCTAACATATTATATAAGTCTTAGGAACAATATAATCGATATGAGGTATAAATGACATGGTTAAAACAAAAACAACACCAAGATCAAGTGTAGATTTTACCGCCTTCAGATTATAATTACCAATCCTGAATACAGACTAAATTGAATAAAAGGATCTACTAAATTACATATGTAAACATTTAGAAAGGTTTAAGTTCAGATCAAGAAGATTATCTAGTTAAGTTTGTAAATCAAAAACATTATGCAAGATTCTATTTCTACAATAGTTTTAAGTCATTCGCATTTAAAAAAAATTAGATTTAATAAAGCATGACGATATATCATTAATAAATAAATTAAACAACAACGGACCCAACGCGCTGCCCGGTGGTACACTCAATGTTTGAATATAATTTTAAGTACAATTTTGTTTTCCAGCGTTCATTTCTGATCAAAAATATGAAATTGACTAAAAAAAATTCGTATGTCAATGTTTCTTAATACAAAAAACAAATAATTTTTGGAAATGATCAGCGCAAAAAGTGTTTTTATGATTTCATCCATAAAAGTTATAAAAAATACGAAGAAATAATGCAATACATTTTATGCTCTGGTATGACACTTTACTCCAACTCTTCCTCCTTGATGCAAATCGATCATATTTTGAAATGTTCCGTTTTGGGAATTTTTTTTTTTTAATTTATATCCAAATTTATCTCAGAGCGCCTTCCAGATGCGTGCCTTAGATTTAAATTGGTTCAGATAGCAATGCTTAAGAGATAAAAATTTAAGTTTTTCCTTTTGAAGAACCATATCGCGGAACGTCTAAGAGATTAGCCAAAACTAACATTGCTAATTGCAAAAAGTGAAGTATACATTACTTTTTGTAATAAATAGAATAGAATTTTTTTTTAATTGGGCAGATTTTTTAAGCTTGTGGACTTTAAAATAAAGTTCCTTGGATGAAAATATTGCATAGTTCTTCTTCCTAAAAAAAAAATACATCTTACCCAAGTAATATTTGGTAGACACATTTGGACGGCTCTTCGACTCTAAACTGGTCTTATATTTAACCAAAAAAAAAAAAATATTATTTGGACGGTAAACTTCAAATTATCATTTTTGTTGCAAAGTTAGCTTCAAAGCACAAAGAGTAGGATAAAAGTCGAACCAATGCACATTGTTTCTTGCTTCATTTAAATAAAATTAAAATGGGCCAGATGTACTCTACCGTTAAAAACACTTTAAGTGCCGAGTTCTCCAAAAAAAATTTATTTTTAATATTTATAACATTGATTAGCGATTTTTTTTATAAAATGCATTTTTTCTGTAAAAAAGCACGATTCGCAGTAAAATTGTGCTTGAAATAAATGCAATGAAGTTATAAAATACGCCAGTGAGGAAAAAAAACTGATTTTAACATCACTGTACTTATATTTATTTAGTTGGCAAAAAACGAAGAATTATTAAAAATGCAACAAAAACTGCAGAAAGTGGATCGAAATGGGGTTGGTATCGAATGATATTGTTATTCTTATGTGGCAGGAAAAACTTTAAAATATTGTAAGTATTTTGGAAAAAATTCACAGTTTCATGGGTGAACTTATAATTATTTCGTTCAGTGTATATAGAGTTTGTTATTTCAAACAATTTGTTTCAAACTGTTTACTCAATCTTATTAATATATTGATTAGTTTGTTCCCTAGTGAATAAAGTGTGAATGTGTCCAAATGAAGTTTTAATGTACCAAACTTTCATCCATAAAAATACGAAAAAAAATGTAAAAATAACAAAAACGTTCTTAAATTAAACAAAATGTTGTACAAGTTTGTTATAATTTTTATTAAAAATAAAAATTATGTTTTTTCGACCTTTAATTGTGCAATGAAAATGAAAATTATTCTAGTTCGAGGCCATATACTCTATATTTCTTCATTAGGATATTGTCCTAACAAATAATCTATAGAGTTTTTGCTTTCAAATTTATTATTTGACCCTTTCAGGAATGTGTTGATAGATCTATTTCGGGAATTTTCTAGGTTCCCATCATCAGAACACGTTTTGAAAGCGGTAACAATCCCATGCCAAACCTCAAGCATTCATATGAACTAGTTTACTCACTACATGAGAACTAATATACATATGAGTTTGAAATTAAAGATTATAACCATTGATCAAAAAATAAATATAGAGTATATGGCCTCGAACTTGAATAATTTTCATTTTCATTGCACAATTAAAGGTCGAAAAAACATAATTTTTATTTTTAATAAAAATTATAACAAACTTGTGAAAAAAGGCAAAGTACCGCCTAGTTTACTTTCCCTGTTTTGTTAACTAACTTAACAAAATATAAAAAAGGAGAGAGAAACAAAAAAAAAAAAAAAACGTGTATTGAATATCCACCAGAGGTGGATCTTGCACATCAAACAAGTTTTCAATTTATTTTTTGATCAATGGTTATAATCTTTAATTTCAAACTCATATGTATATTAGTTCTCATGTAGTGAGTAAACTAGTTCATATGAATGCTTGAGGTTTGGCATGGGATTGTTACCGCTTTCAAAACGTGTTCTGATGATGGGAACCTAGAAAATTCCCGAAATAGATCTATCAACACATTCCTGAAAGGGTCAAATAATAAATTTGAAAACAAAAACTCTATAGATTATTTGTTAGGACAATATCCTAATGAAGAAATATAGAGTATATGGCCTCGAACTTGAATAATTTTCATTTTCATTGTCAAAATGTTGTACATTTTACGAAAGTTTTCGTTGTATTAACATTAATTTTGTATTTTATACATGGATTATTATGAGTGTAGGCGTTATAAGTATTCTATCCAAGATAAAAATGTTCGTAATATTGTGCCTTTAAAAATTTCCCACTGGGGGGGTTAAAGTTTAAATAAGGAAAAGCCAATAACTCGGAAAGGCGATTTTAATGAAATTTTTTGTATTGACTTTGCTTGTGAAAGAGGACAAATTACCCAGCAATTTTTTTTAGAACAGATTACCTTTGAACCTGTTCTATAACATCTTATTTTACAACCAGTTACATGGAACCGGTTCTAGAACAGGTTCGTGGGAGTCAAAATGTAAAGTTTCACTGTCCCAGAACCAGTTCTAGAACTGGTTCTAAAGCAACCTGTTTCAGTTTGGAGGTAAAGAACCTATTACAAATAAGTAGTGTCCGACCGAACATTTCGGCCAAAAAACTATATTTAGTCGGTTTTTTGATATCCAGAGGCAATGATGACAAATTTTGGTATTCGAAACATATTTGTTGAGCCGATTTAATTCGATTTTGTGTATAAAATTTAAGAGAAAAGCCGAAGTTTAGCTATAAAGTTAAAAGTTCGGCCGCCGAACTATTTTCGAAATAGCATCTAATCAGTCCAATAAACATTTTCCATCCGCCAAATTTGTCCATAATGCTTTAAAATACCGAATACAGACCAAATGCATTTTCTGGCCGAACTGTTCGGTCGGACACTACAAATAAGGCAAACTCCATATAAAAAGAATTGGTTGTAGAATAGAAATAAGAATCTGTTATAATGTAGTATAAGTTGTTTTGCAACCTAATATTTGGATTTTACCATTTTACTGGGTACTTTCAAAAATTTTTAGAGTAAGTCTGTATAATTTTCTATTAAGGCTCCATAGTACGTTTTTTTGGAACAGTTTAAATTGAATTTAATGTATTTAAGAATTAATAGTAATTAATCTTAAAACCAATATTTTATAACACCTTCATCCTTTTTAAATACCTTTTAACCTAAACTCATTGAAATACCATTTTGAGTATTATTAATTTCAATGTTTTTAGATTTATAAAAAAAAAAAAAAAAAATTATATTAAGGTCAACACTTTGCTGCCATATCCTTTCTATAATGTACCACTATCAAAGGATATAAATTAAAATAAAATTCATTGCAAACACAAAACGTATGTTTTGTTGTAAAAAAATCTATTAAAATATAAAAAAAATAAAAAATATCCGAAACAAGAAAAATATTGTAATAAATTTCTTCATTTATTGTACTGATTATATAGAGCTCTACTCGAATTAAGGACGATTTATATGAAAATATGTTCCAATTTTTTATTTCTTTATTGTTATTAAGCAAAAAAAAAAACAAAGAAACTATACTATTTGTATTAAAATCGCTCCTGCCAACCAGTCTATTGGTCTGTCTGTCCGCTCTAAGTTGTTGTTGTCGTCGTCGTCAATTGTTTTTCTTTAATAAAGGGTGATTTTTTAAGAGCTTTCGGATTTGATTAAAAAAAAAAAACATAAAATTTAGAGAAATGTATGAAATCTTTATTTGAGTTGATAGAACGATCTATATAATTCAATGTTTAAAGATGAGTTCATGTAAATGTTGGCCGCGGGTACGCCAACGCTGGGTTCAACATATCGGCGCGCTTGTCCCTATAGACATGAGCCTTAACATAGCCCCAGAAAAAATAGTCTAAAGGCGAAATTGTAATCATCGAACAGTAGCGCTCGCCATTCACAGTAACGTTCCTGCCTTCGTCGTCTTTGAAAAAGTACGGTCCAATGGTGCCACCGGCCCATAATCCACACCAAAAAGTGCATTTTTCGGGATGCATTGGCAGTTCTTGCAATGCTTCTGGCTGCTCTTCACACCAAATACGGCAATTTTGCTTGTTCACGTATCCATTCAACCTGAAATGAGCTTCGTCGCTGAACACAATTTTCCGATAAAAAAAGTTGATCTACATCCAACTTTGCCAGCACCCATTCACCAAAAGTTAGCCGTTGTGGTAGGTCGTGTGGCTTCAATTCTTACACTAGCTGTATTTTAAAATGTTTACACCCAAATCCTTCCGCAAAATTGTCCACGCAGTGGAGTAACAAAGGCAACACTGGCGGATACAGGTCCGATTTTTTCCCCTGTTCGCACTTTAGGTATGCGTGTTGGTGGTTTAATGTAAATTTGGTGCGAAATTTAGTCACAAGATTCCAAATAGTCGCCCAAACTGACCATAATTTGGAAGAAGTGACCGATGCGCTTTCTTAACCGAGCTTGAATTTTGAATATAAAATTCAATAATCTGCAAGCGTTGTTTGTTTGTAAGTCGATTCATGGTTAAATTATAGATCAAACTGAACATGTTTAACAGTAACATGTTACACGAAAACAGCTGAGCTGCCAAAAACAGTGTTACCAAAAAGAAAGTTGCTAAAAAATCACCCTGTAGTTATTATTTGTAAATGGGTTTGTTGGAATTTTATTTTATATTGTAGTTTATGGTATGGCATTTCTGGAGTTCGTTAACATTTTTTTTATTCATCATTCTTAACAAAACAATGAGAAATTCTTGCACTTCTCTTTGGAAAAACTATGTTTGTATGTGGTATATGTATTAGGCTGGATCGATTTAAGATTTGATAGAATTTCGTGATCACAAAATTGAAAATAGATATGGGCATTTCCATAGTAACACATGTGACACTCGTACGTTTCAATGAGATGCTAAACTACGAAACCCTTATTTTATTTTTTACTTCTTTATATTTTTTTGTAGGACGTAAGTAACTCTTTATTTAGTAAAAGATTTGAAAACAATCGAACAACATACTTGAAAGTTATAAGCAATTAAAGGCGGTTACGTCATGTGACAAAAATAGAAGTAGGTTTTTTCTTTTTGCACAAAAACGCAAAACTCTGCGAATTGCTCAGGACTTTTTTGATAAAACTTTTTTATAGTAATAATTAGAATATATTTAGTTATTTTACAACTTTTCGAATTACAAAATTTTTTAGTTTTTTTTTCTTACAGCCCATAATGTGGTACGTCATGTGACGAGTCGTCACGTGACATAAATTTCCTTTCTAATAAATTTTACAAAAATACTTTTTTTTATGTATTAAATAAAAACAAAATAAGAAATTTATTTGCTGGCTTTATTTTTTTAAGTAAAAAATGGGAATTAACTTAAATTAACATAATTATAACTCAAATGTATGAAATTCTATGAATAGCAACGATTTTTATCGAGGTTGGTTACCGAATCAGTCGGTAAGGGTAACGGTATAATTTTTTGGTTTTTGTGTTGGTAACGGTATTTAACATTGTTTTGATAATGGTACATCGTTACCGAAACAAATTTACCGGTATGTACCGGTATCCAACCTTGATTTTTATTAAATATTATTTTTGGAGGAAAATGCAGTTGCAGCTGTTTTTACTTGTAAACTTTCATCAGACGAAATGAAATGAATTTTTTGTATTCCCGGTATATTTGGCAACTCAGCCTTCCACTTTTCGATCAAGGGTAAAGAAAAGTTTTCTATTTCCTCCGAAGAAACGTAAATTAGATTAACCCCATTAATGTGATTTTTAGCACATTCAAAAAACGAAAAAGCATTTCGCAATACCAAATTTTTTGTTTTTGTCAACTGCCAAACTTTTCTTTTTATAACGGCTCCTACTCCGTCGACCGCACCTTTTCCGTGAGACGTTGCGAAGTAGTTCCATTCGATGTTTTTGCAGCCAAATAGCAAATCAGGTAAGCTTCGGGAAATAAATTTGTTTTTAAACTGGGAGCTGCTTCCATCCGAAAATATATAAATATTTTGGAATGGCCCGTGTTCGTTTTTTATCTGTTGTACAAGATTTGTTATGAAGCAGTAAACATCAAATTTATTGTGACTGAGTTTGTCGCTTATTATTGCATACGATTTTATTCCATTAATAATCCAGGCAACGCATGTAAAAATTGTAACTTGGCGATAGCTAAAATGCGCGCTCTGTACTTCATTTTGACAGATTAACCGATAGTTTTCCGCAAAATCAATTTGTATTATTAGGTCTTCAGCCTCAACATTTTTTTTTTTATTTTCAAAATAATTTTGTTGGGCACGTTTAACGAAAAAATGCCTTTTGAAAGACAGAAGCTGCACCTGTAATTCATGTATCAGATCAGATAGAGGTGCTATAGTGTACGTTAATGCTATGCGATCATCCACTTTACGCCAATGTTGCCATTTAACGGTTACGTCCATACTTGATAAGTATTTTAAAGGCACTAAATCATTTTCTATATTCTTAACACAATTTTCGCAATTGTGTATCATACATATTTCTTGCTCTATATTACAACACGCGGTTTCTAAAGAACTTTGGAAATCACAGGAAAATAATTTTATTATCTTTGAACCGCCTTCCAAAAGGAATCTAAAATTAGCATGGTACATACACACGCACATGTTATGTGGCATCTTGCTTGAAAGTTGGATGTGTTTTGGCCGAAATTGATAAAATGTAGACTTACCGACACATACGATATTTGTCTCTTTTTTATATAGCTCGTAAGCTTCAGAAACAGTCATAAGCATAAAACGTTTACCGACTATTTCTCCATCGATTATACAAGTTTCCTTCCGTCCTGCGGCTTGGACACTTATGTCATCACGCCCGTAAAAATTTGTAATTAATTGGATTTGTTTTTCTGTATTCGTAGTTGATTTGGTTTCTTGTTCCTCAGAAGTAGTGCCATATTTTTTGTGCAAAAGATCCACAATTTGTTGTCGTTTTTTTAAGTTACTGGGCAAAGATTTTTCAACCTTTTTTAATGCTTTTCCTAATGTTTGCTTACAGGTATACTCATTACACGTGATGCTGATGTTCGATTCTTGATTTTTCTTTTTTGTGCGACATGTTTGCTGCCTTATTCGGTCTTTTTCTCTTCTTTCCTCCAATATTTTTTTATTAGTTTCTTCCAATTCCAAACGTTTTTTTCTGTACTTTTGTCCTCGCTCTTTATGTTTTCTACGGTAAATTTCCAACTTAAGTGGGTCAGTTTTTAATTTTTCTCTGTGCCGTTGAGCCTTTTTCTTATTCCTATCAGCTAAAGTTTCCATCTACTTCAAAAAATATATAATTTAAGATAACAATATTTCACTATGCAAGATGTTGCACTTACGATAATTTGTTCCAGGTTACGCCCGTGACAAACTTTGAATTAATATAAAAAATTTAATTTCTTTATTATTTCCGATTTTTTTTTGTAATTTAATTTGCCACACTTAACTGATTTTACATTTAAACTTTAATGCGCTTTCTATCAACAATATAGATATACATAGAATAAATTGTGTTTTGCAGTTACGCATGTGACATTAGAACGTCATTGAAAGTAAATCGAAAATTCAATGTTTACTGATCTTAATTTACACCTTTTGTATTTTTTTTAGTTAATTGTTGTTGTAACAAATGTATTGATATAAGAGTGAATCTGCATCATCGCTTCTACAGAAGAAATTATTAAAGAGAAAATTTTATTAAAAATGATAAAAAGGTGACCAAATCAGGAACGCAACTTTGAAGTCAGTTTAATCATCATGATGAATTAAATGGGATTTGGGCTCATTAATATAATAAAATATAACTATTTTTCTTTAACAATACAAGTCAGAAAATTTTTTGGGAAACTTTTAATTGTTTGGTCGTGTTTGACTTTTCTGTGGAAATGCCCATATGAGTAATTTCAAAAATGTTGAACACCTGTTGAATCTGACTTAAGTTGCTTCTTGGTTCTTAAGGTTTTTTTGAATTGTGAGAAACGATGGACAAGGTTAGGTAGAATATACTTAAAAACTTCGAGATACAGAAGTTAAGAATTTTCATTTTGAATTTAAAAATATTTATTGAAGTTAATAATTTCCGCTTCCACTAAAATTTATAAAAATTAAATTTATACTCGCAAAATTCCTTGCAAAATTTAGAACACATCAACTGATTAAAAATTCGGACTTTCAATTGATGTTATGATAGTTTTAAATAGAAAATCTAAATTACAAATTACATTTTCTTAATTTCAAATGAAAATTCTTAATTTCTATTGATGATTTCTAAATTTCAAATGAAAATTCTTTATTTCAGTTAATAGGAAAACCAAAAAAATATATATTTTTTTATGAAATTAATATATTTTTACGTGTGATACTTACAATGAGATCTATAAAATGATTCTACTTTTATTAGATCTAAGAAAAAACTGTAATTTTAATAAATTTAATTTGTTTAAAATTTTAAAACGTCATAATTTTTGCGCTAAAACATTTGTATTGACGGAAGGGGCAACAAGGAGAAAAATACCCCCCTTGGCGACCTTGCCAAACCGCCGAAGCTAGGAACTTAGAATTTGGTATGTGGCTTCCTTTCATAAGTAGACATCTGTATAGAGCGGACATCTTTAATAACGGGCTGTTTGTAAATTCCCACGAGGAGGGGTTAAACTTGGAAAGTCTCACCTTTTCACTTAATCAGGAGTAGACATCTGTGTAGAGCAGATTTTTGGAAATTCGGTATTTGGGTACGTACACGAGTAGACATCGGTATAAAGTGTAATTTTGTATGTTTTTTAAGTCATTTTTCGAAAACTTACAAAAATAAATCTTAAAATCAATCCACTCTAAAGTTTATATTTTGTAAAACTATATTTTTTTTTTTTTTGCTTTCTAGAGATTGTGTTTAGTTGTAAGTTTTCGTTTTTGGTATGAGGAGTATAGTTGGCTACCAACTTGTTGTTATTGTAGGGTATTTTGTTGTTAATTTTTGCTCGTAAAGGACTTTAAAAGAAATAATTCTTAAATTAAATTTTCAATTCAAAATTTTAATGTTAAGTTAAATTCCCCTAGACACATTGGCTTAAGTTAATTTATTGCAGTGATGGCAGGCAATAATGCTAAACTACCATTATCGATTCAAAACCAAAAATATAGGCGTGCATGCATACATATACCAAAATACTTATACACTCAGGGAACTTATGCTGTAAATAGTTGTAGTTGTTTGAGTTGTAATGCAATATCTTTATTTTTAAGTGAAAAAACAGTCATTTGTAGAAAAAAATTTCAGTTTTGACTACAATTGCAGTTCATTTAAAAAAACAAACCACATCAAATTACTGTATTATGATTTTACATTCATTTGATTTTACATTCAGTGACAAGCCAATGTTAAATTCATCGATGAAAATGCCAAATTAGAAGAGAAAATTTATTAATTCTTTTTATAAAATTAAATTCATTGATTTATTAATTTTCATCAAATACATAAATTTAATTTACAATCTAATTCCGTTTTTTTTTTTTCCAATCTAAAGACTTTTAATAACGCGATGTCTCAACTTAAAAACGCAACAGTTGTCAACACTGAACGTAAAAACCATATGTCAATCTGGTAACATTGTGAAATAGAGACGGAGGAGATTAGAAAAATAAACAAAAATCTAAAAATAGAATATTTGTGTTGTTAGTGTTGTCACTTCTGAGTATAATATACAATAACAGAAAAAGCTAATAGGAAAGAAAACTGCAATTTAGCTGCATTAGATTCGAGGCCATACTTGGGAGTGATCGCTAAACGGTCATGACTTGGTATTGTTACGTTTGTAATGTAAGATGAGCGCAGGTTTGATTCTTACAGCAGCAGGTTGTTGAAAAATTAATCATATAGAGAATGTGACAATTATAAGACACAAATAATAATACAATTTAAATGGAAAATCACTGATGACGCCTGTCCATAAAAAGAGGCAGACACAAGTCTAGCTAGTCTGATTTAAATTAATAGTGTTTATAATTTTTAGAGAAAAACATTTATTCTTCTTCTTAACCTCAACATTTTTAAGACTTTCAATAACTTTTTTCAAAAAGAATTTATTATATGCATCTCTGATTGTTAGCTTCCCTGTTGTTTGTAAGTTGGTCTCCATACTTGTCGCCGCCATTTGTTTGTGTGGCATATTGTGTCTGTAATCTTAAGAATTTTAACTTTTCCGCTTTTTTCATACTTTCCACTTTTTAGTTATATTATTTCTATTTGCATTAACTTGTTGTTTTGTCGTATTTAAACAAAAAATACTCTAGTATAACTTATATATTCTTTAGCTTTTTTTTTTCTTCTTTTTTTTGAAAGAAGAAAACAAAAAGAAAACTGAAACTGCCACTTTTCTTTATATTTTTGCTCAAATAATACTTGGCTAAATACTTTATTACAGTTGTGTACAATAACAATTTCATATCTGGCGAGAAATGAAATTGTTACAGGGAAAATGTAAATCACTTTTCAATTTTTACAATTTTGAATACACCCTCCAAATCCGAAGTTATTGATACAAAAAAGTTTTTTCAAGACTCCATGGTCTAAAATATTTTTTACTAAATCAGTTTTGAACCGATTTCAAACGGGCTTAGAAACTTTATGGACCCACTTAAAGATTGGCGTTTTTAGTTTTTCAAATTTCGGAAAATTAACAAATAATTAAATTATGCGCGATTTAGTTTTTTTTTTTTTTTTGAAAAATGAGAATTATACTGCAAATTATATTTTTTTCCAGCGTCAAAAAAAAATTGCATTTTTATGCAATTTATTTTTAAAATGCATTTTTCTAGTGTTTGGCCACTCGATTTAAAAAAGAATGCATATTTGCAAAATAAGGAATTTTCACTTTTTGGGCTTAGATTAGATTAGACTAGAGTGGCACTATGCACCGCGACCATTAGTTGGTATTTTGTGCTGCTAGCGAATACACCCTATAGGTTCAGGCTCCCTACGAAGCCAACTATCCTAACAGGTAAACAGTTACAAACGTCCGATGGCGTCACTGTTCGACCACCAAAATAACGCACCATCCTTTCGGAGAGCCTCGGACATTTGCAGAGAACATGCTCTGAGGTCTCGGGTTCCAATTCACAAAACCTGCACGTATCCGTAGAGGATCGTCCCATCTTGTACAATTGATACCTAAGGCCACAGTGTCCCGTGAGGTTACCCGTCACGGTCCTTAGTTCGCCCCTCGTCATAGACAAGAGTTTCCGCGACCTCTCCTCAGATATAAACAGATATGTCGCTTCCCAGGCGATCTGGCCCAATAGGCCACAAACTCCGACTCCCTCCATCTTCTGAGCCTCTCTCTGATATACCCATTGGGTACGCCACAGAAGGGTTCAGGGCCAATGAATTGTCGACGAGCTCCGCATTAAAAATGATTTTTTCAAAAAATCATTCTTAATGATTTTTTGAAAATAACATAGAAAAACCAGCAATTTGTAATTTTTTTTTTCAGATTTATTGGGATTAAATTTAAAAATACAATGTTAAGGAGTCCTTTAAATGTCTCTGTTTTAAAAACTTTACATTTAGTTTTGTGGTTTTTTTCAGTAGTTGAAAGATAAAAGAATCTACTGGAAGATTCGGTTTTAAAAATTTAAATTTGTAACCCTTTCCACCACACGTTTTTCATCGAATGTCAGATTTTTATGGATAGAAACATGATGTTGAAAGGATGAAAAATTAATTTTAAAACTTAATATTTAAGTAGATTCGTTTATCTTTAATGTAGAAAAGAAATCTTAAAAATTAAATGTATAGTTTTTATAAGAGATACATTTAAACGGCGCCCCTTAGCTTAACATTTTTAACTTCTTGTATAAACAAGAAGTTCTGTGATAATAGTCGTTAATTTTAAAGTAGTTTATTGTTTTTTCGTGTAATTATTTACAGTTGTTTTTCGATTTAAATTGAAAAATTCGTTAAACCGAGTACTACTTATTTATTTATTTCCCATGTTTTCTAATGTTTACACCACAAACGATCGTACAAGAATGCTAAAAACTCCAAAAGTAAACACAGAAAACTCAGCCAGAACATCGATGGGGAATCCCCTTTCTCTATATGTCTATTGCTTTTGCATATTGTTTGCGGAAATCTTTGTATTTGCATCTCATTCTATACTTAAGACTCTAATTTTGTATTTGTTCGTTATATCGAGTACAAAATTACGGTACAAAGTTACTGTGTTCGTAATATAAGGTACTCAATTCAAAATTTTTATGAGTTCGTTAAATCCCGAATTCGTTAAATCGGAAAACTACTGTATTTAAATTATTTTTATTAAATTTGTGTCGTCCAACTTTTTTTTAATAATTTTTTTATTAAAGTTTGCATAATTTTGGGAAAAATATCACTTAAATATGATTAGACAATAGTTATCTTTACTTTTATTTAAAAAAACTTTAAGCCCTAGTGGCCTGGGAACAAAAAATATCAGTGAAATTTAATTTTAATTATGACTACAATATTATAAAGCCTTTAAATGAATAAAAAAAAATTCCGCTTTATAAAAATTATTATTAATTGTAACTTGAACCATATAATGTTAATTTTACGCTTTTGGTCAAAAAACACCCCACTAGGAAATTTACAGGATACCACCTTTCATAACTTTTGGAAAATTATCAAATTTCACTGTGGTTATCTCTACTATTATTCAAAAAATCGTTAACCCTTAGTGGCCGGGGGACAAAAAGGACCCATGAAACGTAATTTAGTTTATGACTACAAGAATATATATGTAACTTGATACACCACTGTACTTTGTTCAAAACATTTGCAACTGAAATAATGGTTAAGGTAATTATACACCCCTGTTACGGCTTTTAAATCAAAGCGAAAGTGAAAATTTTAGAATTTTTCGGTGTTCTTGCGATTAAATCAGACCGTTTTTCCCTGTTTTTTATTCGTTTTAATTCGTGTAAAAAAAGCCTGGTCGAAAGTAAAACGAATGCCCTTTTTTCTAATAAATTACAATTAAGAGTCAAAAATGGTGCTTAATATTAAAAATTTAGAACTTTATCAACTTATTTCTAATTTTATTGTATTGTTTAAAAAAAACATAATTTTTTTGTTTTGATATTCTAGAAAACATTCAAACAAATTGACAACAATGTTAGAAGCATTTCTTAAAAGCATTTTACTTTCAGCCGAAAAAAACCATTAGGAATCCTTAACATGAAATGTATTTTATATGTTAAAAGGTTAAATTAGACTAATTTAGCAATAATTATTTTAAAATTAGCTTTTTAAAAAAAATATTCCTTAAAAAGTACAAAATTTTATTTTATTTATGTTCGAAAAAGCAGCGTTGCCAATAAAAATAAATGTGTATGAAAACAGTGATGCCATCGTAATTCAATCTACATATACCAAACTTAATTGGTTCATAATTAAAAGCTAAACCAAGTAAATGAATAACTAAAATCCTTTTTTTTAAGTTTAAAAGTAATGTAATTCTGTTTAACAAGATTTTAGTAACAATAAATATTAGGAAAACATTTTTACTTGGGAAGCATTCAATGGCATCTCTCTTTAAGAACATATGACATCAAAACATGTGTTCAATCATATGTTAATAAAATCGCGCTCATAAAAAAATGAAAATTTTTTTCAAGTTTAATATGAAATGAACCTTTAAAAAAATCGTGCCTTTAATTACTGTTTACAAAAAGAAAATAACACTCACGCAGAGTCTGTGATGGACAAAGGGTCCGAAGCATATCTTAAACTACGTCTTCTTATATTTTCATTGTGAATTATTCTTCTTTTCAGTCCTATAAAACTTACTATAAAAGCAGACGGCATTTTAAATTAATTTAATTTTTGTTTTTTAATAAACAATGTTTTTGACAAGAAAACCATATGTTTTTGGCACTTCGATAATAATTTCGAAAAGAATTCGAGTTTTCGAAAGCTTTTAGGATTTGAGAACACCAAATTTCAATTTCGTGTGATTTCACAAATTCGTTCTAATTGCAAAACGTTCTTAAGTAGGGACATGGACGATAATTTTTTTTGATCAAAAAGATTTGTGGTATAAGTTTTTGTTTTTTTTTTATTAAATTCAGTTATAGAATATTATTTTACAAATACAAAAAATTATTCATAACTTCTCAAAAATAAAAAAAGTAATTTTAACAAAATAAGTCGAAAGTGCAGTGTTCAAAACAGTTTTTTTTTTTTTTTTTTTTATAATTTAACCAATACTCAGGGGATGCCCCCTACTCATGCAGTGCATTGTATTGATCAGGAAAATAAGGTATGGGAAGGAGGAAAGAGGGAGTAGTGTTTGTGGATATTTGATTTAAATTTTTCTAAATTGTAAGTAACAGGGAAGACTTCTGCGGGAAGTTTGTTCCACATACGAATCGTTCGACTAAAAAACGAATTTTCTCTGTAATGCGTTGTGCGAAACACAGGACAATCAACTACAAACGGATGTGCTCTACTAGATAAGCGAGTATTACGAATAAAAACTCGGGCTCGTGGAATAAGTTCACTTATCTCAGATGAGCATCTCCCATGGTAATATCGATAGAAAAGTGACACACAACCCACATTCCGACGATGCTCCAATGAATCAATAGAGTTGGATACACTACTGTCATTGATAAGCTTCACCGCCCTCCCCTGAACACGGTCCAGAAGCTTCAGAATAGACAGTGGAGCCCCTGCCCATATATGAGAGTTGTATTCCATTTTTGGCCGGATATAGCTGGTATAAATAGTAAGGAGATCGGATGGAGTGAAGTAAGTCTTGCACCGTTTTAGAAAACCGAGACACTTGAATGCCTCTTTCGACATTTGAAATACGTGCTTATTCCAACGGACATCACACTGTATTCTCATGCCCAGAACATCAAGAGTATCCGATTCCTCAATACCTATACCATCCATAGTTACAGATGACAATGTCAATTCCACAGCCCGTCTGTGGGTTAACATACAACATTGGGTCTTGCGTGCATTAAAATCGACCTTATTCGCGCGACCCCACTCGGAGATTGTAGAAAGGTCTTGATTGAGTGTGTCATTCATGTTCTGCCGCATGCCCTCTATCTCCAAAGAGCTTGGCCTATGATCGAATGAAAATGAATGACAAATGTTGCTGTCATCTGCAAAAGAGTAGATAGGGTTGATGGTCTGACCAAGAAGGTCATTAATAAAAATAAGAAAAAGGGTAGGAGAAAGAACAGAACCTTGCGGTACCCCTGAATTTAGCTGAAACTCGTTTGATGAGACCCCATCTAAAACAACACGTATAGTGCGGTCTCTGAGAAAACTCGTTATAAATCGAGAGAAGACATTACCGACACCAAAAGCAACTAGCTTAGTCACGAGTGCCCCGTGCCACACACGATCGAACGCCTTAGAAATATCTAGAGCAACCACTTTACTCTCACCAAAGCGGTGGATTGACCGGCTCCAACGTTCCGATAGAAACGCCAACAGGTCTCCCGTAGATCGACCACTACGGAAGCCATACTGTCGATCATTTAAAAGTGAATTGGTCTCTAAATATTTCACAAGATGGTGGTTAACCATGGTCTCCATCACTTTGGAGAGCGCAGAGCAAATTGCGATTGGGCGGTAATTTTCAGGGTTGTTAGCCGCACCCTTTTTAGGGATAGGCTGGACATTGGCCATTGCAACTCTTAAAGCAATTGACAGGAAATACAAACAATGTTTTTAACGCTCAGTATTTTGTAGCGTAGCCATTATTTTTTATAACTTCTGAACACCGCTTAGGCATTGAGGCAATGAGCTTTTTAATATAATTGTCAGAAATTTCATTCCACTGCTTCTCCAACTCGACGAAAATTTCATCACCATTTCGGAATACTTTATTGCCGATATTCCGTTTTACAATCATCCACATGTTCTCAATCGGGTTGAGATCAGGAGATTGAGCCGGCCACGACATGATATTAATTTCATTTCATTGTGGTCGTCATTGTGCTAGTAATTTGGTGAATTGTGCCAATTCCATTTCCTGAAAAACACCCCTACACCATAATGTTTTCACCACCGTGCTTCACTGTGGCGGTTGTCTATCTGGGATTAAACTTTTCGTCTCGTGGTCTTCGAACATTGGCTCTTCCATCTGATCCCCGGAGGTTGAATTTAGACTCATCTGACCACAATACATTTTTGTGCGTGCAAAGTCAAGCCGAGCTTTTCGGTTTTTTTCCGACACAAACGGTTTGTTTGTACATCTATATCTTCTAAGACCATATCCTCGGGCTCTTCTTTTAATGGTGGGAAGACTGGCATCTATTAAAAGTTCAGTTTTAGCTTCTCTGGGAACTGCTATATTTCGTAAAAAAATTCTTGATTTTCCGGTTACAGTTGTAAGAGAAAATCTTTATGAGTTGTGTGGATGTTACCACTATTACCAACGCGGCAAATCGTTGATTTTAGAACGGAGTACTTTATAGAAATTTCTTTTTGGGAAAGTCCATTTTGAAATTCATTTAAAACTTTTGATTTAAAATCAGAATTGTATTTATTTCCTGCCATTTTATACAAAAATTATTCTTACGATGTTTATGCTTCCAACATCTTATTACAAATAGTAAAGAACAATAATTATAATAAATTTGTAAAAAAAATATAACGGCCTGAATCTCATATTAAAAAGGAATGCGATTACCGTTATATCCTAGTATAAATTGTTTCGTTAGGAGTAAGAATAATGAGAGTTGCAAATGTTTTGAACACCTGCATTTTGAATACATCTATTTTTATTAATTATTTTGTTGTTTTAATTTAACGGAATTAATTTTTTTTATTTGTTTAACATAAAATAATGTATGAAAAATATGTAAAAAAATAATTTTAGTAACTAAGTGTGATTTGAAGAAAATAAATCAATAAAAACAACAAATGCGATCTCAGTTCCAAATGTTTTGACCACTACTGTATATCGTTAATGTTTTCACTTTTCACCATAAAAACTCCAGCTATAAAAATATTTCATAAAAATAGATCATCAGTTTCTAAAACCAAATAATTTTTTATTACTACGTGGCAAAAATTTCTTACTTTTTTGTATTTATTCTGATTTTTTTTTTTTTAGAAAGCAATTCTCGAATATCAGAAATTGGTTAACTTAAAAATAAAATTTAATTAATTACGATTGTCATTATCTGACGGTTGCAAAACACTTTCTAACATAAAATTTTAAAAGGCTTTCTTAATTTTAGTTAAACTTACTTCTAGTGAAAAAAAATCTAACTCACATAGAGTACAATTATTTACTCGTTTTAAGTTCAACCCTTTTCTTGAACTAAATAGGAGTAAAATACGTCCTACTTTTTGTTGTTGAACTAAACGTAGTTTTATTTTTTTTTTAAGATATAAATTCCTTATAACTAAGATGTTTCTCCTAAAGATTAGAAAGATTTTATTTGGTAGATTTTTTTTTTTACTAAAATCAAGAAATATTATTTAGAAAAACTATGAACTTTTTCTGAGTATATAAACTATTTAGGTTTAACTGAAATTTAGGAAATTTTAATTGTTTTTAGAAAAATGTTCTATATTTTAGTAAAATTTAACTTAAATTAAGGAAAATTTATGAACTATTTTGAAGTAAATTTGTAACTGCTTTATAGTTTATGTCTTTTTTTTGAGTGTAGGAAATTTACAGAATATCATATTTAAAATTTTATTAAATTTAGATATGTGGTAGAGGGTACTAAACTAACTAATTTTTATGAAACGTTGTCATACGGTTTAAGATAATTTTCATTCACTTTGTGAAGAAAACTTAATTAGTTTAATGACAATATTATTAAAACTTGTCCAAGAAAATTCTCTCTTTGTAGTGAAAATTTATCCTTCATTGTTGCACGATGTATTTCAAGATTTCCCATTTCTGGGATTTTTAATGACTGTTTTGCTTTAATTTCATTTTTATTTTTTTTTTTTGTACGAAAAAAATAATTTGCAAAAACTGTTTTGTCTGAAGGAGGTCTTGTAATCCATTCATTTCTTTCAATTTCTTTTTTCTCTGTTTGTGTATTTAATTTTCTTTTCTTTTCACTTGTTAAAATGTCAGTTAGTCAGTATTTCTATGTAGGGAAATTAGAAATGTTCTGTTATTATGTTCATTTTCTTTGCTGGTTTTTTTTTGTTTCTTTTGGAAGCCAAAACAAGAAATGCAATATGGTCAAAATTATGAATGTAATTATGGGGTTTTTAAGGTTTTCAATACGAATATAAAAAAATGAATATAAAGTAGAACAAAGTATGAACCTTATCATTAATATATTTAAAAAAAAAAAAAAACATTTTTTTTTTACAAAGTTAATGGTTAAATTTTGCAGATATTCCTTGTAATTTATTGCAATTCCATTGAAACCAACAAAACATTGCTTTAACTTTAACACAAAAAAAAAAAAAAATAGTTCAATGCTTGATAAGTAAATAACATTCCTAGAACATAGATAATAAAAAAGTTGCACCAGGTGAATTATAGTATACGGGTATTGAAATTGCAATACATGCAACTACAAGAAGAACCCAACCAACTGACTTAACTGCTGATGAATGAAAGCGGAAATCAAAATTGACATGTTGTATGATGGTAGTTTAACAAAACTTACTCTAAACACAAACTCACAACAGAAATATTTTAATTCATACACACACACATAACGATGGTCATAAGTTCATAACTCGTAATTGATATATTTTGACAATTACAATTTTAAAGAAGCACGCTAAAGCACGTTTTTTTTATTATAAAGAAGGCACTATTGTCGCTTTCTTAACACAAGTTGTGCAAAATCAATTTAAGAGTTATCAATTTAATACCGATTTTGAAAAGTTTGTTCATGCAAAGGATACATCCTTTATCTATTTAAATTGTATCTGCAACATTGTTTAAACAAAAAAAAAAAAAAAAAATGAACTGTGTTGCATACTTTTGGGTGCAGTTTGTTTTTGATAGAGAGTATTTTATTATATCGATTGCCAGGGCAGCGACTTTCAGGCAAATGCTTGTTTGTTATCAATAGCCCAAAACCCATTTTGAATTTGCAACAAAATGACATCAATTTGTGATAGCAAACTTTATAAATAAATGCATATTTTGCTTTATTTTTCATTGCTTTTTTTTGACATATTTCGCACATAATAGCATATTTTGTAAGATTAAGTTTAAAATAAATAAAAGAAACATCATGTTATTTTCTTACATTGTTCAAGTTTCTTTCAAAGAAACAATATATCAAACAATGGTATCAAATTAAAGATATTTTGGATGATCCTTCCAATAGGGTACACAAACTTGTATAAAATTTTAAAACAAAAAAGCTTCAACCAACTTTGAAACCTATTTTCCACCTCTAAATATACGGTTGGGCAGGTATTATTTTTACCAATTTTTTATTACATTCATCACCTCTATCTTATATCCGAATTTAATCGAAATCTGGAGAAACCACCCAACAACAGGGTTCCCTTGTTAGACATTTATTTTGGATTTAGTTTTTAAACCATTTTTAGGAATCGATAAATTTTAATTGCAAATTTTTAGATTTTTAGTGCATATTTTTTGGATTTTAGTGCATATTTTTTGGCTTTTATTGGATATTTTTATTTAAGCACGTAATTTTTATTTTTCCGCTCAATTTGTGTTCCCAATTCCACATAAGTGATTTGAAAAGAAAAATTTCATTTTCATTTTGTTTCTAGTGGAATTAAAGTGATTTGATGTGTTCTATAAAACAATTTCACTACAAAAAAAGTAATTGTAAACCGGTATTAGTTAACTGAGTGATAAACAAAACTTTTTAGAAAATAAAATTATTTTGAATATTAAACGTAAAAAAAAAATCAAACTCTGTAAGTAAATGTGATATGTTGTTAAAATACGTTTATTTAACTGAAAAAGTGTTGTATTTTTTTACGGGAAAACACATGAATCCGGAACAAGAGGCCCCATTTTTAACATTCGTGGAAAAAAAAATCTGGTTTGGCCAAAGGTTTTTAGAGGGGCGACAAAACAGTTGAAGACCAGTTGTGGAAGGACTTAGCAAGTACAATAAACAACTTAGGACCTCCAGAAAAGGATGCAACTGGTTAGAAAAAGGCTTGGGCTGATGGGAAGGCTACCATTCGTAAAAAATTGGCCGTAAATAGAGCAGACAGGTGGAGGACCTAATAATATCCAACACATATCATCCAAAGAAGATTCAGTTGCCAAACTTTCTGGCCTTTATACAGCAGTCGAAGGTGTTCCAGCTGCTAAATCATTCGGGACGACTAGCAAAGGGTAAACAACCACAAATTCATCTACTGAATTGTCAAACTTAGATGGCGCCAGCTCCGACAATGTAGTAAACGTGATTTTACAAAAATTAAATAAAAATGACGAAGGTACTGAAAATATAGAAAATGAGGAACCGCAACCGATGATTTTCTTTTTGATTTCTCAATTTCTTCGCAACTTCTTTCAAATCTAATCCATTTTCGGCATATGACAGTTTTCAAAACATTGCACATATTTGACGCTGTAGATTGAAGTCTTTTGCGATTATTTGTTGGTAAATTCCTTGTCCGAAATAGCGTAGTGATGTGTCCAATTGCAAAATAATTGGAATGCTTGTATTTTTAGCCATTGCTGATAATTCTTCTAAAACCATCATAAATGCATACTTATTTAATCTAAAAAACGCAATAAAACTATTTTTTTTTTATTAATTTTAAACACTTGCGACTCAGTTTTAATTATTGTCTTACGATTTTTCTGGTAGTTCCAAAGGATTTGAACAGTCACGAAGCCTTTTTCTATTTAGATTTTCCGTTCTTTGTTTTTATTTTAATTAAATACCAGGAAATCACAATTGCGAAACTCATTTTTTATTATTTTAAAAATAAGTATTTTTTTGTTTAATTTTTATTTTTGTTAAAAAATACACTCTTCTTTATTGCAACTTCATTCATTTTAAAGTGATAATTTGGTTTTTTCCCGCATTTTTTTATGTTGTTGCTAAGAACAAAATGAAAATGAAATCGACGTGAAAAAAAAAACGATTCACTCGTTTTTCAGAACACAGCGGAATTGAAAATGTGGAATTAAAAACGATTCCACTTTCACTTCGCAGTGGAATATAGAACCCAGGTCAGCATACTTTGAGCTCATATTTTTAATTTTTTTTAATGCATAGAAGTCGCAGCCTTGTTAATAATATATTAAAACGTAAGCATCATCAATTTACCGAAGTTGATGTTAAATGTTAAAAGTTAATTTGATTTTTGGTGGTTTAAAATTTATTCTTAACTTTTTAAGGATTTTTTTTTTGAGAAATTCATAATTAGATCAATGATATATGTCGATACGATCTTTGAATGCTTACAAATCAGTCCTTGGATGAAATTGTGTAAAGGTTGAAATATAAAAAATCTAACCATTTCTAATCGCTGTTATCTTAAAAACTACTTAACTAATTAAAGTAAAATTTATGGTTGGAGTAAATTTATTTTTTTTTAAATAGGTTTTTGATAATTAATATAGTTTTGTAAAAAATGGCTTTAGCGCTTCATCGGAGAAAACTTTTTCTGCACGGATATAACGTAAATAAAAGTTTTTGCATATGTATGATGACAAAAAAAGTTAAATTACCATATCACACGGTAAAAAAGTTATTAAAAACTATGATGAACATTTGTAAATTGAAAGAATGCGTGGAAGTGGAAGTAAGCACGACCAAAAGGACCTAAAAGAGGCGAAAAGCGTAATAAACGCTTTACAAATGATCCCACCGTTTCATCTCGCGCAGTCGCAAATAAAATTAAGAAATCGCAAAATTTTGCTTATAATGTCAAACATCGTAATGGATGGACTCAAGTTTTATAAAGCTCAGGTATGTCCAGACTGGTACAATATATGGTGAAATTTATAACAAACAATGCCTAAAAAACGGCTGTTGCTATTTGTAAGATCTCACAATACAAACCCGTTATTTTGATCTGACCTAGCCAAGAAAACAATCCACCAAATTGTCCAGATTTACGTCTAATAGTAAAACATTGGTCATTTATAAAAGGAACATTAAAGAAAACAGGAATGACAGCATTAACTAATAAAGAGTTTAGATCTAAATGGAATTTGGCAGCCAGAAAAGTGGAGGAAAGTCTATGTTTTACATATCAATCGACTTCTGATTAATTTATTTGCAGTTAATAGTTACTATAGCTCTAACCGTGACGGGTTACCTCACGGGACACTGTGGCCTTAGGTATCAATTGTACAAGATGGGACGATCCTCTACGGATACGTGCAGGTTTTGTGAATTGGAACCCGAGACCTCAGAGCATGTTCTCTGCAAATGTCCGAGGCTCTACGACAGGAGGGTGCGTTATTTTGGTGGTCGAATAGTGACGCCATCGGACGTTTGGAATTGTTTACCTCGTAGGATAGTTGGCTTCGTAGGGAGCCTGAACCTATAGGGTGTATTCGTTGTCAGCACAAAATACCAACTTCTGGTCGCGGTGCATAGTGCCACTCTAGTCTAATCTAATCTATAGATCTATCTATATAATATAGTATAAAAAATAATTTCAAGAGCTATCATGGATATATTTTTTACTTATAAAACAAAGTGGTTCGAATTTGGTTATTTTGCATATTATTGCATATATTGCAATATATTGCATATTATATATTGCATATATTGCATATTATATATTGAATAAAAATTCCACTTTTTTTCTTAGTCACTGCACAAAAACTTTCAAAAGTTAGATTTCTGCTAAAAATTTGATTCTAACAGAAGGTAAAAGATTTCCGAATCTGAAAACTTTTTTATCATACTAAAACCTTTCGATAAATCAAAGATTTTGTTTTTTAGATTGAAGATTTATCGTTAAGTTCTTATTTTTGGGGCTACTTTCACGTGGAATTCTCAGAATTGAGTCCCAAAATCATGTGTTGTACAGTGTTATTAATCTTAAACCAGCAAAAATAACATTTAATTTCAGATATTGTTATAATAATTGTTTTAATCGTTTTTAAAATACTAATTAATTTTTTAATTTTGTTTAATTTTAGCATTGCTGAAGAAAAGAAAAAACTTGGAAACGACCAATACAAAGCACAAAATTATCAATCGGCTTTGAAATTCTATTCAGATGCCATATCATTATGTCCCGATTCGGCAACATATTATGGCAATCGTTCAGCCTGTTACATGATGCTATCAAATTATACGAATGCCTTAAATGATGCCCGTGCAGCTGTACGGTTAGATCCGGCCTTTGAAAAGGCCTATGTTCGTATGGCCAAATGTTGTGTGGCCAAGGGTGATATAATTGGTACAGAGCAGGCGATTAAAAAAATTGAAGAACTTGATCCTCAAAGTAATGCCGTTAATGCGGAAAAGCAAATTTTACAACAGCTCAAGCAATTGGAACAGACCATACAAACAAATTATGATACCAAGGCATATCGTAATGTGGTATACTATTTGGATACGGCTATAAAACTATCACCAGCTTGTTACAGGTATTATACACAGAAAAAAACTAGAATCTAGTTAATTAATTAATCGCCAAAAAATTATTACAAAAATCTATCAAATCAGAAAAGTCGCCAAAATTAAAAAATATTAAAATTAAAAAATCGCCAATATGAGCATTAGGCATATAATGAATAGTCCATGAAAAATATGAATAATTGCGTTTTTACTTTTTCGCTATCGTTAAAAAAGGTTCGGCACCAAATGCGATAAAGTTTGGAATTAGGATTTTTTGGATGGCACTATTTAAAATAATTTTTCTGATTTTAGTTACTCTTTGTTTGATTACCATTCCATAGAATTCATAACCTGAATGAAATTTTGACTTTATAATCTATTTAAAAATAAAAAAAAAAAAATCTTGGAAGGTTTTAGAAATCGCATTCGGTGCGGAAGGTTTTTGTTTTAAACTGACCTAAGATAAAGTTTTTTTATTATCAGTACAATATTCCCCATAGCGTAGTGCCTGTTAAGTTTTTAGTCAAAAAAAAGTTATTTGCCTAATGAGCATTTCCGTAGAAAGGTCAACCTTGACCGAAAAATTAAAATTGGGAAAATAATTCCTTCTGACTTTATTAAAGAAAAATAATTAAATTTTATTATATTAAAAAAAAGTTCAAAGCATATCATAATTGAATTGATGATAAAACGGACTGCAAAGTGGCGTTCAGATTTTTGCTCAACTCTTTTTTAATTTTCAGTAACATTTTCTCTAAAATATTTAATTCTTAAAGAGCGATTATGCAAGTATACTAATATCTCAAAAGATTTGTTACAACAACAATTAATTTCAAAAAATGCAAATGTAATAAATAAAGATCTATAAACGGTCAATTATTTAGTTGCTTTCATTGACATTGTAATGTCACGTTCGTCACCGCATTTATAAAATTTATTCTCATTACTTCTGCGTTGCTGGTGTTTAAAACTTTTAATTTAAATCAAGTTTGTTGTGAATAATTTAATATAAAAAAAAAAATCTGGAACGTACATACCAAAATATGTCACGTCATCTGGAAAATATTTTACTTTTGAGTAGCAAAATATTGAAGTCACAAATAAAATTTCATACAAAGAAAACAGCCCATCAAATTCACAAAACGTCAAGACCTTGTACACTTTTCTAAAGGTTTGATATGCGCTGAGTTCGAATCTGATCTCAGAAATTCTCCACCAGATTTTCTAGATATATAAAATTAAAGTTTTAAAACAACTCATATTTTCGCTATATACGGGACGTCGGACAATGCTTTGTCCCAAGGACAAACATCAAAGAAAAATGTGTTCGTTTTTAACGAAATTGACGTTTTGGATATGGTGAGTTATATCCTATGTGATATAACTCATTTTGTCGTCACAAGGTGTCGCTGAAGTCGCTGAAATTTTAATATATTTTGTAATGCGAAAAAGTTAATTTTTTTTTTAATGAGAAAAATTAATTTTTAAAGTTAAGTATTGATTTTTTTGTTTTTAATAATTTAATACATTTGCAATTCAAAAAAAAAATATTGATTTTGAAAAAAAAAACTTTGTAGCACATATCGCACTTGATCAACAAGAGGGTATTAACTCAAAATTTTAAAATTTTCAGTAGAGTCAAAAAACTGTTTATGGCCACATTTTAACAGAATTTAAAAATTCAAACATATCATAATAAGCAAATTTCATTTGAAAATATATATACATTGTTTTTGTTTTAAATTTTACCACTCATTGCAAAAAAAAAATCAATTTTTTGAGTTAATACCATTTTTTTAGAAATTTTATCGATTTAAATTTATAAAATGAAACAAATTTTATCAACAAAACAGTATCAACTCAAAATACAACCAAATATAAATAAAACAGTTTGATTATTTTTAACATAAAAAAAGGCTCAAATCAAAATAATACCTTTTTTATGAAAATATACGATTCATTTCTATTTGAAGTTTTGTATTAACTCGAAATAATACGTTTTTGTTGAAATAAAGGTAATCACTACATTATCATGAAAATGGTTTTCGAGATGAAACAGTAATCGGAATACGTTGAAATTTTTACAATAGATAGATATTGATGTTGTTAGTTGATTTCTTGAAAAAAGTGATATTTTAAAAATTTTGAGTTAATACCCTCTTGTTGATCCAGTGCGATATGTATATCGAGTGGAGTTTAAAAATACTACTTTTTTTGTTGGCTGCTTAAAAATATCATAAGTTTAATAGAATATTAAAAAAAGTATATGACTATATGGGCTAAGGCACCGTTTAAATGTCTCTTTTAAAAACTATACATTTAATTTTTAAGGTTTCTTCTCTACATGAAATATAAACGAATCTACTTAAATATGAACTCTTTAAAATGTAATTTTTAAACATTTCTTCATCATGTTTCAAACGTGTGCTGGAAAGGGTTAAAAATTTAAATGTTTAAAACAAGAGACGTTAAAAGGGCTCTTTAAGATAACAATTGAAAATTTAATCTTAATAAATCTGAAAAATAAAAATATAAAAAATTACAAATTGCTGTTTTTTCTATGTAAAAGTGCTCTAAGTTTTTTTTTCAAAAAAATCATTAAAGATAGTTAAACTCCGGTAACCAAAAAAGAGAATGTGCAATTGTTTGGGAAAAATATCCTATTTTGCAAATATGCTTTCTTTTTTCAAATAGAGAGTATCCAAGTTTTATAAAAATGAATTTTAAAAATAAATTGCATAAAAATGCAATTCTTTTTGACGCTGGGAAAAAATTATATTTGGCAGTATAAAAGTAAAGTACTGTACTGTTCCAAAGCTATTTAAGTGCTGATGATCCGAACAATATTAAAAAAAATACGAATACAAAGAAGTGCACGCTTTTTGCATGTTTCTCATTTTTCAAAAAAACGAAATCGAACTAAAAACACCAATCTCTAAGTGGGTCCATAAAGTTTCTGAATGCAAAATTTAAATAAAATTAGAAAACCCAAGGATTTGGACGATTTTGCGTGGAATGGCCGATATTTATTTATAAGTAAAACTAAAAAATTACCAATTTTTTACCTTTAAAAGTATTATTGAAAGTGCCGAATCGCTGAAATTAACATAAAACAAAATCGCCAAAATTAAAAAAACAAATATTTAAATAAAATTTAAAACATCCAATCTCCAATCTCGAAAACATTTTTAATTTTTGTTATTAAAATTTTTTAATTTCGCCAATTTTTTTTTAAATGCTGGCGATTTTTATAATTTTTGGTGAAACGATTTTTCATTTTAGCCATTAATTTTTTTTATAAACTTCGGCGATTAAAAATTTTTTTTATTATCAATTTTGCTTATTTTTTTGTTTTTTAATTTTGGCATTTTTTTTTTTTTTACTTTGTTGTCATTAATGTTTATAAAAACTGGAAATGTTGTATTTATTTTGTAATTAAAAGTGAGTTTGAAATCGAGCAAAAATTTAATTGAAATTTTATTGACAACAATTTTTCTGTGTAACTATTTAAATAAAAGAATGATTCAAGTTTTATTTTGTATACTAATTTTGTTTATTTCTCTTCTCAGATATCGTTTATTAAAAGCTGAGTGCTTGGCATATTTGGGACGTTGTGATGAAGCTGTTGACATTGCCATTGGCGTTATGAAAATGGATAGTACCTCTGCTGATGCTATTTATGTTCGAGGTCTATGCTTTTATTATACTGACAACTTGGAAAAGGGTATTAAACATTTTGAATTGGCCCTGCAATTGGATCCTGATCATAAAAAAGCCAAAGAAATGCGTACCAAAAGTAAAACTCTTAAGGATATGAAAGAAAACGGTAATGTCCTTTTCAAATCTGGTCGTTATCGTGAAGCTCAAGCTGTTTATACGGATGCCTTAAATATTGATGCATTCAATAAGGACATCAACTCAAAGTTATTGTATAATCGTGCATTGGTTCAATCGAAAATCCACAATCTACGCGAGGCTGTAGCCGATTGTACGCGTGTCCTAGAAATCAATGATAAATATTTGAAAGCTTTACTTTTGCGTGCACGCTGCTACAATGATCTCGAGAAATTCGATGAATGTTGTAATGATTACGAGGCAGCTTTACAAATACAAAAGACTCCAGAGATTAAAAAACTGTTACGCGATGCTAAATTTGCATTGAAAAAATCAAAACGTAAAGATTACTATAAGATTTTGGGAATTACCCGTAGTTCTGGCGAAGATGAAATTAAAAAGGCTTATCGCAAAAAAGCTTTACTACATCATCCTGATCGTCATGCCAATAGTTCGGCAGAGGAACGCAAGGAACAAGAATTAAAGTTTAAGGAAATTGGTGAAGCTTATGCAATTTTATCGGATCAACGTAAAAAGATGCGTTATGATAGCGGTCAAGATATTGAAGAACATGAACAGGGTAAGTGATAATAAAATTTATTTGCTTTGAAAACTATTAATTGTTGATTTTAAATTATTCTTCAAATGTGATCTACATAGCGGGGAATCTGAAAATTTTAATGAAACTTTGATATGTTTTAGAGGACAAAAAAAAATTATTAGACACACATTTTTTTAATCTCACGTTTATGGGTTAAAGAGGGCGTTCAAAAATTGCAATATGTTGGTGTGAAAACATTTTTAAAATTTAAGAAATTTAAATTTTTTTTGTACTCAGCATTCAAGTACTCGAGAAAACAAAAATTTTGATACTCATATTGCTTATGCTGTTGGCCCAGGATTGCCACTTATATGAAATATTTAAAATATTGGTTACAAAAGCTCTTTGGGAAAAGTCGTATTAAACCCGAACGATTACAAAAATTTAATAAAGCGCAGATAACTCCTCGATAAAATTAAATAAGCATTATTATATGTTAATTTGAACTTAAACCAACAACAAGTTCCCATACAAATGTAGTATTCGAAAAAAAATTGAAAATCTGCGGATTCACCACTGTTTAGTTTCTTCGTAAGATAAAATATTTGATGTAAAAAAACTTCGTTAAAACATGCAAAACTGTTATGCAATTTTGCGGAAAATCTGCTCCATAATTAAAAAAACTGGGTACGCCATTAAAATGAGGCGGAAATATTTAGGACAATGATCGGTACTCTTGTTTTATTTTATTTTCTTTTATTTTGAATTGATTTTTTTTTAACCCGAAAAAAAAACATAGTTTCCAGGGGAATCCCGGGATGAACTCTCTAGCCGTATGCTTTTTATTTTAGTCCATGTTTACGATTAAATACAGGTCGTGCAAATTATATTATATATATCAAATTAACAATATTTAAATTTTAAATTTATGGTCGTTCGTATGGGGTTTTATATTTCAAATTTATGATTAATCGCAGGTCATGTTATTTCTAGTGTTTCCAATTATTCGACTAAGGCGGATAACTAAGGTTAAGGCATTGTTCGAAAAATCACTAAAATTGATTGAGGTCGGTTAATCGCCAACATGCCGATTAATCGTTTAATGCAAATTAATGCGTTATAGCGTCCCGATTATAGTAAAAAACCGCGTTGTTCTAGATATCTCAAAAACCTAATAAGATATTGTAAATGTTAAACCTGGGATTGGAAAACAATAGGGATTAAAAAAAAAAATTTTTGTGAAAAATTCATGTTATAACTTACCGAAAATAGCAAAAAATAAGGTATTTTCTAAAAGCACAATAGGTTGAATATCTTTTGGCTACAGAGATAAATTTTTATTTTTCACACAATTTTTTTTAACATATTTTTAAATTGTCCAAAATTTTGATTTTAAAAAAGTGTCCCCAAGATGGACACATTTTCACGGAAAAATTTTTTTAAATATATTTTTAAATTGTCCAATATTTTTGTTTTAAAAAAAGTGCTCCCAATATGGACGCTTTTTAATAATTCTCTAAAAATAGTAAAAATCAAAAATAAACACAATAGGGGTTTTCATTCTTAGTGTTATATTTACTTCGTGTTATATTTACTACGATTTTTTCACCACAAAGCGTGAGTGTTTTTTTTTTTTAAAGTACGATAAATTTATAAGTCAGCTGATTTTTGTTGTTCGCTACATATGTATCAAAAATTAATTAAATTTAAGAAAAATGCAAAAATTTACATAAATAGAGAAAATCACACATTTTTTACTGCAAAATGCTTTCGTTTTAAACTAGGTTTTTCGATATTTTTATTAGTTTTTAAGTTTTACCAATAGTTAATACAAAATATAGTTTTTAGGCGGCAGAACAGTCAGCTGTTTTTTCGCTGATAAATTTATCACGCGTGTTTACCACAGCTTTTGTGTGGTATTTCGTTTGGTTCTGGTAAATTCTGATAAATTTATCAAACGTACACCATTAACCAGATCTACAAGGGTTATTTTCTAACAATAATGAATACCGCTAATGTAACGATTTTAAAGATAATTTTGTATTATTTATTATATTTATACAAAGAAATATAATTCAAATTTCATGCAAAATCCTCTAAATCACATTTCGGGCATATATAAAAGGAATCGATGATTTCGACTCGTTTTAAGTGCTCTTATATCTTACACTCGTGTCACGCAATCATATTGAATTTGGTAGAGTTTGCTGATGTGACCTTTAGTCAAATCATACAAAAATCTTCATTTTCGTCTGAAGACGACATATGGTTTTCTATAGACTTGGATTTTTTTCTAAATACTTTTTGTAACACAAATTTTTGGTAATTTTATATATGCATTTAAAAACCTCTAAAAAATAATTCACTTAAAATCAGTTGGCATATAAAATTTAACAGATGTTGAGTGCCTTGGTTCTTCTTTAGTATGTATGTTCGTTGGCTTAAAACCTAATAATTATAGAGTTGTTTTTTAGTACTGTAATAGCAATACGACAATAAAATGTGTTGTTGTTTGACAGAGACATGTGGACCAACAATCCTGGGAACCGGAAGATGGTTCTCAGTTGTGGTTCACTGATGCGGGCGTCTTTGGACCAGGCTTCCAGCGTGCTTTACCTATGGGAAAATATCCGTCCATTTTTCAGGCGGAGATTTGGGCCATCTGTGTCTGTGCAGGGGAATGCCTGCGAAGGGGAACGCTCAGATCTCGCATCTACATTCTTTCTGACAGTCAAGCTGCACTGAGGGCCTTAATGGCTTATGAGGTGTCGTCTGGGTTGGTCATGGAATGCATTCAGACTCTCAATAGGATCGGTAGGGGCAACTCTCTAACCTTGGGATGGATTCCTGGGCATGAGGGCAACGAGAGGGCATATTGTCTTGCCAATCGCGGGCCCCGAAGGCCCTTTATTGGTCCTGAACCATTCTGTGGAATACCTGCAGGGTATGTTAGGGAAAGGCTCAGGGCATGGAGAGAGTCTGAATTCTCTGGTTACTGGGAAAACTCACCTGGTCAGCGGCACGCTAAGAGATTGATCTCTTTTTCCAGTAGGGGGTCGAGGCGACTCTTGTCGCTTGAAGGGGGGTTTGAGGACCCTGGCGTCGTACTTAACTGGACACTGTAATCTCAGATATCATCTGCACAAGAAGGGTCAATCGGACACGGATATGTGTAGGTTTTGTGAGATGGTGTCTGTGACCTCGGAGCATGTTCTCTGCGAATGTCCCAGGCTTCGTGATAGGAGACTTAGGTTTCTAGGTGATCGCTTCATTTCGCCTTCCGCCATCGCAAACATTTTGCCTAATAGGATAATTGGCTTTATAGGTAGCTTGAATCTGTAGGTAACTTTTGGCAGCACAAAAGACCTACATTGGTCGCGGTGCATAGTGCCTTCTGATCTAATCTAATCTAATCTAGTACTTTAATAAAAAAAATTAATTACACATCTCGACAAGCTTCCTTGGTTTGAATGACAATATGTGATTACATACTCTTTGATGTCCTGATTCCAAATCCGGCATCCAAATTTTTCCATCACGTCACAATTTAGAGAAAACCACCCTTAAAGTTGCCTTTTATCATACGATTGATGCTTTCTAACGATTCAAAATAAAGATAAGTAATTAGAATACGCTTTACTCTCGAAGATACCGCAATGAAATTTTCTAAAATAAATTGTAAAAATAATACAAAAGAATTTAAATAATTTTTTGTATGAAATTGAGAAATAAGAATTATAATTTCGTACAATTTTAAAAATAACTTATATTTGAAATGCAATTTAAACGAAGTTGGTGTAATAATTTTAACTTTTTTCGCCGACATTAACATAAATTAAGCATGCCCTAGGCTACTTTTAAAAATTTTATATTTGGTAAATTTTTTGACGGAGTATTTTTCAAATACAATTTTGAAACGTTTGTTAACTCATTATAGAGAATTAGGTTCAATATATTTTGTATCGTAATAAAAACGCTTAAGCTGTTCGGATGTGTTGTGTACACAACTTCAAAAATGGTTAAAAACTCAATTTTTCGCGTTTTTAATCGCGGTTTTCTCAAAATTTTGACGTTATGTAAAAATTTAGAAAACTGATTTGGAATCAGCGATATATAAAGTCTGTTAAAAATTTGTCACGGTTCAAACAAAATCGACTTTTTTAAACTCTCTGACTTTGTGTAATCATTACAAAACAAAAAATTGCAGTTTTTCATGTTTTCTGCAGTTAATTTTGAATTTAATTTATATTCTAATTATAAACGGTGCTAAAAAAAAATATATAAAAGTGATACAATTTTTTCATAAAATTTATATAAAAGTAATTATTTCTGATTAATTGTACCATATACACTTGCATATGATCATATATGGTAGAATATCAGATATACAAGATATTTTATTTATTTATTTTTTTTTATTTATTTATTTAATATCAATACAAAGAAAGCCTTCATGGCCAATTATACATGTATTGTAAGATAAATATCTATGTTATTTGTATATATATATAAAGGGTTTCCCAAGAAGAGCGCAATTTTTAAATTTTAAATAAACAGATATTAAAAAAAAAAATCGTGAAACTTTATTATATCGTAAAGTAGACAGAATGAGGTTATGTATGGAACAATATATCGTGCAGATGGCCGCCGCGGCTTTGCTGGCATGCACGCGATCTTTTAATGAAATTTTCAATGACCGTTTTGCATGAATGCTGCGGTATTTCATTAATGCAGCGTCCAATTTCCTCTTTTAAGGCTTGAGTCGTCGTCGGCTTATTCGCGTAAACCATCGACTTCAAAAAACCCCAAAGAAAAAAATCTAGTGGTGTTAAATCGCACGATCTAGGCGGCCAATTCTGATCTCCAAAACGAGAAATAACACGACCGGGAAATGACTGATGCAGCAATTGAATTGTTTCTCTGGCTGTATGAACCACATGCCCTCCACATTGTTGGAACCACATGCCCTCCACATTCATTTCTTCAATTCTAGGCAAGAAAAAACTGGTTATCATTTCACGATACCGAACACCATTGACTGTTTGCTCTTGACCTGCCTCATTTTCATAAAAAAAAGGTCCAATGATTCCTCCAGCCCAAAAACCACACCACACAGTGACACGTTGAGGATGCATTTGCTTCTCGTGAATCACTCGAGGATTTTCCTCACCCCAAATGCGACAATTCTGCCTATTGACGAAGCCATCAAGATGAAAATGGGCCTCGTCACTGAAGATGATTTTATCGGCAAAATCAGCATTTTCATGTTGTCTCTCCAATACCCATTTAACGAACTCCCTTCTCTGTCCATGGTCAGCTGGCTCCATTTTTACTAACCTCGTACCTTCTACTAGCAAACAATAACAATTGTTCAAATGTCAAACAATGACACTTCGAATGTTGCCAGATTTAAAAATTGCGTTCTTCTTGAGACACCCTTTATATATTATATGTATATAACTTATTTTTAATAAGAATACCTAACAAATTGGCTCCCCAGCCATATAGATATTGTAACAAAAATTAATAAAAATATTTACCTATAACCAGGTGATATTTAATTCACCGTTATTATATCAATTTTAATTATTATTATTAAAAAAATCCAGAAGTTTATTTCTATAAGCGGAATATGAGTATGAAAAAAGTTTTAGATTATTTGGTAAATGATTCCAAGAACGATGAACTCGTACTATAAAAGAGCGATCGAAAATTGCAAGATGTCCAAGAGGTACGTCAATTTGAACATTACGTGTTGAACTAATAAAAGAAAATTCATTTACAAGGATTTCGGGTTGTCTTAATTTCATGATTTTATAAAAATGTAGCAGAATACGTAAATCCAAGTATTTTTGAGGACTGCATCGTAAGAAAATAGGAACTAATTCTGAAACATAATTATGCTCAAATATCTTTACATTATATATATAACGTACAATTTTTCTAACAATTTTCTCTATTCTATATAAATTATATGTCAGTGTACCAGAAAAAACTTCGAGGCAATAGTTGACTTGAGACATTATTAAGGAATTTGCTAAGTGATTTATAACATGGCGAGGTGTATAAGATTTAAGCGAGTACAATCTTCTTAATATAAGGCAAGTTCTATTGGTTAGAGAGTTTACATGATTATCAAAATTAAGATTCGGATCTAATATAACACCGAGACATTTTAATGAATTTACATACTCAATATCACATTCATTAACAGAAATTCTTGGATATATAACATTCCAATTTTGTAAACGAAAGTTCATTGCTTTTGTTTTGCTAGGATTAATTTCCAAACAGTTAACGTGCATCCATGTCGCCATTGAATCCATATGATTGTTTAGCAAAGTTTCCGAAAACTGAGGATGTCTGCAGACTGTACTATAAAGTAATAAAATGTCATACAAAGGGTTTACAAAAACTGTTTTCCATTAGAGAAATACAATCATTCAAATAAATTAGAAAAAGTATTGTCCCCAAAACGGAACCCTGAGGTACACCAGATGTGACGGCCCCAATACCAGAATTAACTCCGTTAATTGAAACAAACTGAGATCTATCTAGTAAATATGTATATATCAGTTTACAAGCGGATTTTGAAAAATTGAAGTTTTCTTTTAGTTTTCTTATTAGAACGGTGTGGTTAATACGATCAAATGCTTTAGTCAGATCCAAAGAAACAACAATACAGCTGTTTTGATTATCCAAATTTTTACGAATGGAATAAGTAAAAGAAAGAAGTAAATATGTTGTACTATGGTTTCTCCTAAACGCAAACTGTCTTGAGTGAAGAAGCGAGAATTGTTGGCAATGGGACAATATTTGCAGTTTCATAATATTTTCAATAATTTTTGACATAGCAGGCAAAATACTTATAGGTCTCAGATTATCATTATTGTAATTACCACTAGTTTTCAATATAGGCACAACACGACCTAATTTCCAAGCATTTGGAAACTTTGATGTTGTAAAAATAGTATTTACAAGATGAAGAATAATTGAGGAAATGAATGGGTATATAATTTTGATGAATTTTATCGGTATATTGTCATATCCTTTAGCATTCGACTTTATAGAATTCAACGCAAGTGAAAGATCATATTCAGTGATGCAACTAAAAGAAAAAGATTCTTCAGTATCAAAAAAATTTTCAAAATTGAAGTTAGGCAAATGATTTGGACGCAGGTTATTTAAAAATGTAGAGGCTATTGATTCCACATCAGCTTCATTAAGCTCTTGTCCCTCATTCTGTAAACATCCAAGCTTACGTATCTTAGACCACATTTGAGAATTATTAGCACCAGCGAATAATCGTTTACCATACTCACGTCTAGTTTTCCTAATTACTGATTTCGCTTTATTCCTCAGTCTAAAGTACGACTTCCAGTCTTCATCAGAACGACTCCTGAGATAAACCCCATAAGCCCGATCCCTCTCTGAACAATCAGTCTCGAATTCATCCAATCAAATTCGTTTGTTACTGATCTAGTTTTAGAAATAGGAACAAAATTATGAAGACTATTAACCAAATCATTTATTGTAGATAACTGCAAATCTACATCACTAGTGGAAAAAATAACAGATGAATCAAAACTTTCTAAATGGAAAAAAAAAATCATCGAAGTTAATCTTATTGTAATCCTTAAATTCAATCCATTCACTTCGTAATTGTGGAGAAAACTTTATAGATATGTAAATAAAACTATGATGTGAAGAAAAAAGTGGAAAAAGAATTTGATTACTGTAATCAACTGAAGAAGGCTGACTTATAAGAAAATAATCAATTAATGATGATGAATTATTAGGCACATGCACGTGGGTTGGTAAGCTATTATGAACGTATCTAGACCGCATCTTGTTAATAAGGATCGAAAATGATTTGCCTTAACAACATCAAAAAGATTGCAGTTAAAATCACCCATAACAGTTATATTAGAGAATCGGTCCAACATATCACCATGAAGATTTTCAAAAGAATTTATATCTCCACTTGGCAAATATACCACACCCACTATCATTGACGTATTATTACCAAAAACTTCAACAAATAATTATTCACAGATCCCGTACTGTTTGCCACGAAAAACGATTTTATATCGTAGTTTGTTCGATATATATAAGCACACACCACCAGCTCTTTTTGGTGCACCATCAGTAGTAACACGGTGTTCATTTGGACGGTCATTTCTTATAAGGCTGTAGCCTGGAAGCATCAATGACTGCGAAAAAATGTCTGGTTTAAACCATGTCTCTGATATACCAATAATGTCAAGATTAGTATTATAAAAAGTGTTTTTGAATTCCTCAAGTTTTGCGTTTGAGCTAGAGGGACATAAACTTTGAGCATTTACGTGACCAATGTTTAAATTTTCCGAAAATAAAGATAGAGAATATTTCAAAATCGAATTATCTCTGGCTATAGGTCCAAGATTATTGTCATCCATAATTAATATGTAAACAATATTTATATTTTTGGGGGAGCCTAGGAATCACTAATAAAAAATTAATATAAAAACGATAAGCTTTTAATATTTCTATCATTAAAGAAATATAATTCAATTTTTCATAACTAACCTCTTAATTGAGAATCAAAAATTTAATAGAAATTTATTTAAAGGTTACATTTTTGCAAAAACAAAAGGAACAAATAAAGTAAATTAATTTAATTTGATAAAGGGAATCTTTATAAAAGAACTAAGATTATTACTGCACAGCAGTAATAAGACACAATGGTTTGCTTTGATTCTAAGAATTAAGATTAAAAAATTCTATACATTCCTGTAAATTAATAGTTTTTAAATCCTTATTTGGCATTGTTAGTTTACATTTAAGGATTTCTCGATTAATAATGCTATAACCTACAATCTTTTTATCATTTTTTAATTTCCAACAAATTTTTAACAATTTATTTGCCATGGTTGAATAGTTATCATTAAGATAGATGCGCTTATCGTCAGTACCACTAACAACATCAGAGATTCTGAGGCTTTTAGATTTAAAGTATGCTGACATCAACTTATCACGCGTAGCAACATCCTTAAACTTGACAAGTACAGCATTTCCTTTTTTAATATACATTGCATTTAATACTTCATCAGGGGCAATATCAATTTTGTAATGAGCACATAGGTTACGAACTGTTTCATTCAGATTATCTAATTTATCAGAGAGACCTGTTATTACAATATCTGACCTATTTAAGCGGTGTTGTAGATTATGGTTTTGCAACTCTAATTCATAAAATTTTTTATTATTAGAAATAACATTTGCATCAATAAGAGTTTTGCAATTTTCTACTTCTTCTTTTATTTCTTTCAAATTGTTAGAAAGTTCCAGACGAATTTCATCAACAACAGCATCAAATTTTGATTTTATTTCAGCCTGTTCACATTTAATATCACGTATAGCATTTTTAAGATCAGCAAATCCTTTCCGTATTTCAGCTTTAAATGCAGAATCCGAATTGTCAGGTGGATTTTCCAAACATTCCTTACAAGTATAGGCGACGTTAGGATTCTTTTCCAATATGGTAAACAAAGCTGCAGACACATTATCACATTTAGCATGGTACCAAACATAACAGGTTTTGCACATGACACAACGCGATCCAGTAGTATCTTTATCGCAAACACCGCAAGGATAAGCCATTTCAATAATATGGGCAATTAAAATAGGAAAGAAATGTTGTAACAAAACACAACAGCCAACCAGTAAATAAAAAAAAGAATTTATGTTGTTGATTTTGCAGAAAATAGATCACCATATGTTTAACAGTTATTGTTTTTATTGTTTTTGTTTTGTTGCTTTGTGGTCGGTTAAAGAATATTGACAAAAGACAATCAACAAAACCAAAAAAAAAAATGTATGAATTATTTAAATTTCAATTTGTTGGCAAATTTAAAGTAATCACTCCAAGTTTTTAAATGCCACTAAATGTAGATGTGTTTATAATAACTTTAAGGAGTATTTTTTTATTTTTGCATTTGTTAGAAGTTTATTTTAAATTTTCAACCAAGAGGATTATTTTTTCACGTCTACCACAACATAGTGTTGTCAACTCGTTTCTAATATTTAAGACACGATACAATGATATATGATGATATAAGATATAAACATGTAACGTAATATATTGACACACTTTTAAGCATATATAATGACGTTGTATATAAGTAAATAGAAACTTTTTCATCGAGTATAAAAAATTGCTTGAAACATGCAAAACTTTAATGCAAATTTGCGAAAAATCTTAAAATCAACATGACCGAAATATTTAGGATCAATGGTTGGTACTTCTGGTTTATTTTTTTCGAGTTGCGCAGTGTTATTAATAAATAAAAAATATAGTTTAGTAAAAAATGCTCTAAAAATTATTTTTTCTTCTTTTTCCAGCTAATTTTGATCCCAATCAAATGTTCCGCCATTTCTTCCAATTTAGTGGACCTGAATCTGGTACTACATTTGGCTTCGAATTTTAAAATAAACATGTTGCGTTTTTGTCATACCAAACCAAACACTCAATACCACCCGCCGTCGTCGTTCACATCGTCGTCCTCATACATATTGGTAAAATGTCATCATCGTCGTCAAACACACCAAACATGAAAATGTGTGTTCTATAACAAACGCAACAATACCTAAAGAAGAAATACTTAAAATAAAATATTATTTTGAAATGATCATTAAATAAGGTAAAATTACACAAAAAAAGGAAATATATTAAAATTTATTTATTAAAAAATAAAATAAAACTCAAAATATTCCAACAAATGCCACAGTAATAAAACTATAAACTTAGATGAGTGGAGTGCTCAACACAAATTTGAATTTTCAAATGAATCAAAGTATCATATCGCACACCCAGTTTAAAAGTGACTCAACTCAAATTTTTAATTTTTCAGAAATCTAAAAAAAAAAATATTTTGCAACTTTATACCAATTGAAACATAAAGAAAGACATAACTGTTTTTTAGTAACAGTTAAAAACAACAAAATATACTGATATTTTTTTATAGATAAACAAGTGTATTGTACATAGTTTAATCATATAAACCCGAAAAATGCTAATTTTGAGTTGAGACACTTTTGAACTAGGTGTGCGATATATTTAACCTTTTACTAAAATAAAGTCACCACATTTTATTTGTCATAATACCTACTTTTTTATTATGGAATAAAAAGTTCCGAAAGATTCCTATATTTTTTCCCCCCATGTGTGGCAAAAAACTATTGAAATTTGTCGTAGGGTGCTATATGGATATATAATATTTAATATTAAATATCAAGCTCGTCTGATTCCCAACCTACAATTTTTATATGTTGTAAGTGATACTTTTAGTTAATTTCGAAATAAATTTAAGAAAAATTAATTACGGCGAATTAAGGACATTTTTTTTAATTTTCGCGCAAAAAATTTTTAGTGCAAAACTGATTCGTTTTTTAAAATGATACCAAGTTTCTAATTTTCTGCAGACGCATTCAAAAATTATGATAATTACAATACATTAAATATAAAGATACTCAGCTGCTGAAAGGCAATACCTAAATTCTTTTTTAATTCTCTGCCATCAATGGAGTCTCACTATTGTCGCACTGATACTAACAAAAAATATTTACCTACAGAGTGGAATTCAAAAAGGAAACCTTATGAGTTTTATGTTAACCCAGACAGCGCTGTAATTTTTTTTTTTTTTTTTTTTGAAAACTTAAATTTTTATTTCGAAACTTAAATCTTTATGGGGTTCGTAACACTTTTTATAAAAATTTCTTTTTTATTTTAAACCTATAGATTTCCCGGAATCGGGTGTCCTTTTAAAAGTACTGTCCAAAGCCAGTACACTTTGCGCTGCAATCCAGCATTACGCAAGCTTTCCATTTATTTATTGTTTAACTAAGATGTTGCTCTTATTATTTTTAAACAAAAAATAACAATTAACCGGATGTAAATGATTTACTTACATGTTTTTTCCATTACGCGCTATTAGAAAAAATCACTATTCGCAAAGCACTCAATAAGCAATTAAAATACCCGGAACTGATTTCACCAACTGACGCTTTCGAGCTGAGAAGCTAAATAACAAAGCATAAACAATAATAATATAAAAAAATATGTAAAGAAGTGCACGTGCATAACGGCGCTTTTCTCTCATTTGTCAGATGTTCTTTTAAAAGGACGGTTGCGCCAAGTGGGTTAATGGCTGGTGTACACGAATCGAATTTATATTAAATTTGTTGACCGTTATTCTTTATTATAGCTGACTATATTTCAAAAAGTGAATTAGACAATGTTTGGGTCACATTAATTGGACTATTTAAAATTATTCCTATATAGCTCTAACCAGATCCTATTTTCAGTTATTTTCAATTTCTCCACTATTTTTTGTTTTTCTAAATTTTTCGAATTTTTTTTCAATTAAGATAAACAAAGATGATTAGAGAGCTTTTTACAACATTTTTGAAAATAAAACTGTAACCATAACTATATATCGACTACAGTGGCCGTTACCCTAGTCGAGGAGATTTTGGGCTAGAAACGAATTGCTGGTAGTCTAGATTAATAATATGTTTTAAAAAACATATTATTAATCTATATATATATTCCTTTGATAAAATGTAAGTTTTAGACACTTTACTTACCACTCTTACATGTATAGTTGCCAGATTCAAATTTGCAAAATGCTTTAATTCACAAAAAAAAAAAATCTTGATTTTGAAAAAAAAAAAATCTTGACAGTCATATGTTAGTACTTGTACTTCAATTTCGTTTATTTTTTTATAAAAATATATCTTTTTTTGATAAAAAAGTATAAAATTTTTTATGAAATAATGAGACAAAAACAATTCAGTAAAAATAAATAAAAAATAACAACAAACTAAATGTAACAATGGTACAAAGTAATTGTTTCAGTTGTGCGCTCCGGTAGGCTAGTTGGTAGCGTGCTGGCTTATCAGTGCGGTGGTCGTGGATTCGATTCCCTGTTTTCGCTACAATGCACCGAAGGCCATAGTAGCTAGTGCTCGGTTGGGGTAAAAGTATATAATTAGTAATTATATGATTATTAATTAATAATAAAAAAAAAAAAAAAATGTTTCAGTCTTTTTACATAAAAATTATAAAAACTATGAATTAATAAACCATATGTTTTGCCTCATATACTTATTGTTTTTACACTAATAGAAATAAATTAGTTAAATTTGCTAAAACTACTAAAATTAATTAAAAATTACGTTGCAGAAAAAAACTCAGTTTATTTTAACAAAATATACTGATATTTGCATTCTTCTAAATTTATAGTGAATAGCAAACATTTTGTTGATACAAACAGTTTTTGTTTGCTGTTTTTAGTCTACAAATATTTACAATAGTTTTTGCTTATTTTAGCAGAGTAAATAACTAAAATTCAACTCCAATATAACTAAAATTTTATAAAGTTACGAGTTTATTTTTGCTGTTCTTAATTTAATAATACTTAGCAAAAAAAATCAGTTAATTTTAGCAGTTTTATCTGCAACGTCATTTTTAAAAAAATTTTAGTAGCCTTTTCTATTATTTTTACATGTTTAATCCTATTAGTATTGATGCAGAACTAATAATTCTGTACTGCCAGGTGTTGTTAAAAAGTTTTGAAAACTCTTGAAATATTCATCAAACTTTATTCTTATTAATAACTCGGCTTTTATCAGATCGAATGATATTCTATTCCTATCGTTGGAATACAAATTATTTAAAATACTAAAGGCTTTTTGACAAAAACTATTGCTTATTCCTGTTGAAAAAATAAATCAGATCATGGGCCGAATTACGGCATACGTGATCCCAATTTTGCTATCGAAATCCATTTTCTATTTCTAAAAATAAAACATTTAAACGAAATTTTTTCGGTTAGGGTTGTAGTAGTTCGGCTCTTGATTGAAAATAAATGTAGGACTTGGTGTTTTCGTTATTGTATTTTCAAAGTTACTCATTAAAAAAAACTATTTTCGAACGATTTCACTCGATCACACATGCCGTGATTCGGTCCCAGGTTTTTTAAACTTTGTAATTTGCTTTCTGCACATTTTTCAAAAAAATTAGACCTTATTTTATCATATTTTTTTTTTTCTGTGGGTTGATGATAATCGATCTTAGCTGGAGAATGTGAAATGTGGTGTCTCAGAGATAGTTTTTCAAATACTCTCCAATAGTTGACGGACGCATCTCTCCGAATTGATTTTTTGTTTTATTGAAATACTCTTTCATTTTATCAGTAGGTTCAAAATTTCTCTCAAGTAAATAAGCTATCCATTCAGTGGGATCTTTTGATCTGGGCTCTTCACCTGATAGAATGTCTATGGCCTCAAGTGGATTCTCTTCATTTGGTGGAAGATCTCCATTATCTGTTGGATTGTTGATTCTCTGGAGCCTATCACGTGCTTCTGTGGTATCTTCCTCAAAACGAGTCTTCATACGATATTAACAAAGCATTATATAAATTGTTTGTGACATCTGAATCTGAGCTTTCAAACCACGTCCATCATTCATCATAGCTATGTATACATTTGAAACGAAGTATAATGCAGGATTAGTTGTAGCTGAATAAGCACTTTTTTGATCTAATTCAAGATCTATCTGATACATGAAGTAGGAAAAAAGGATTATCATATTCCTCTTCAGCTTTAAATATGACTTGTGACTCCTTCTGCAATGAATTAGTAAAAACCCACTGAATAAATTTCCAGGGCTACACTTCTGCAATTTTTGTCGCCAAAAGATAAAAGCGCAGAGTAGTCTCTGTAACGTGAGCCAAAGTTCCGACTCAGTCACTTGAAAACTCGTTTCTTTCAAATCTTACGAAAAACATATCTAGTATCGTAATTCATTCCTGAATATGCCATTGTCCAGCCATGTGCTATACTCTATAGCTTTTTTGTATTAAAAAAATTTCACGTTTTTTGGGCTTGAATTGTGTGTTTTTTGTACGTTCCCGGTATTTCGTGCATTTTTATCCCATTATGAAAATTTTTTTTGTTTACTCCCCATTTTCAAAGACTTTATCAACAATGACTTCAAACAAACCTATTACGACAAATAAAAAGTGGAGACATTATTTTAATGAAAGCTCAAATGAGTGATAGTTAAAATCATTTGAAAATCCAAATTTGGGGAGAGCACTCACTTTGTGAAGAGACTGTAACAAAAAAAAAAAAAAAATTTGTTTTCAGTAAAATTAAAAACTTTCCCTTTCTTACACCTTTTCTGCTGCCTAAAACTTCTTTTCGCGAGGTATATTCGTTAACTACTAATCAGTTATTGTGGATTCTAGTTGTAATACTTCAGAAAAAAGAAGAAATACAAATTGTTTATGTTATAAAAAAAAAGTAATAAGTAAAATATAGATTATTATGAATAGAAACGGAAAACTTAAAAAAAAAAAAAAATTTAAACCAACCAACACAAAAAAAAAGAACTTGTAGTTATATTAACCCAAATTAGATTTTTACAAATATTTAACAACAAATCAAGAATTTATTTAACAAAATTCAAATTAATTTTGTTGATTTTCTATTTTGTTTGTAATTTGAATAAAAACAAATGAAATTGTTTAAAATCAAATTTGTTTTTAAAACAAGAATGAATTTTTCTAACACACAAACACGTTGTCTTTGCTATTTATACAAATTTTTTTCTATGCATGTATAATTTTAAGATTTTTCTTCTCCTCCCTCCCTCTTTTATAAATTTTTTAGAACTAAGATTTTTTTTTTAATTATTTTATTTATATGCATACAAATTTGTTGCTTTTGTTGTATGTTTGATTTAAACTTATATGTTTGACTTTTTTTATTGTTTCCTATTCTAATTTCATTTGTGTTCTAAAGAATTTGCTCATTTTTTTATGAAAAAATACTGTTAAAATATTTTTAAATAAACTATTTTTACATAAAAAATCTAATTTTTACTTTACACAATGGACCGTTTTGATTATATTCAGTTTTTTTTTTAACAAAAAGAATTGTCAACCATGACACATGCCTGCCAGTGTCAAAAAAGCTTGTCAAACTCTAAACTTATAAACCTAATAGACAATTTTACCCAGAATGGTCCTTGATACTATTTTTTTTTTTATATATTTTCTAAATTTTGCTACTTTAATTTTTTTTTTCCATTATTTCAAAATATTTTCCGGAGTTTTTTTTTTTTTTACTTTTTTAGTTAATTATTTTATATTTTAGGTCTCAAATTAGTTTTTATTTAAACATATTTTTTTGAAACATATTTAAAAAAAAAAAAAAAAATTTTACTTGAGACTTCTTTTTATAATCTTTTTATTAGACCCAAATTTTATTAAATTCAACAATACGAAACGTTTGAAATTTTTTTATGAAAAATTTTCGTTTTTGTTTGTTTGATTTTGTATTTATATTTAATAAACAATTAGTCATTTATTTATAGCTAATAGTTATGGTTTAAAGGTATATGAAAAATATTGTGAAAAATACCAGAATTAGAGATTAAATAACAATTAACAAATAAAAAATGTTATAAAATCCAAAAAAAAAAAATTAACTATATTTTTAAACCCAATCGATTTTAATGCTCAATAATATCTAAAAACCAGAGAACGAAGCCGACATTAAATTGTCGCCGGCGGCGGCTAATCAAAAATATACTCGGCGGCGGCTGAAAGTTGACTAAAGCCAAACAATTTTCGGCGGCGCACAGTGCGACATCTAGGTGGACAAAAATCTAATTTAAAAGATCCTGGCTTGAAATTTGGTTTCATAATAATGTAGGACATAACTAATATTGACAACAAAATTTGTAACAATAGCCACGCCTATTTTTGGAAAATTAACTATTATTTAAGAAATTGCTTAAATAATTTGAAGAATTTTTATGAAATTTTGTAAAACAAATTTGTGTACCATTTTGTAAAAAAAATTGTACACAATAACCTCGAAGATAATTATTGATGGGCGGTGTATGCCCACTTTTTTAAAACAGATATTTAAGCTGTGTTGGACAACCTTGGGCTAGATTTGATTTTTTGACTTATGTACATTGTAAAATTAACTCTATACTGTAACAAAAAGGGGCGTGGTCCACCCACTATTATAAATTTATTACACACAAAAAGATTTTACAAACTGTATTTACATTTATTATTTAAATAAAAAAACAAGTAAAATTATAAGAATTTTATTTATTTATTTATTTATCTGTATTTCCATACAACAAGACATACATCTTTTAATTATAGTATGGAACTAGAAGAAGTTATAGTAATACAATATAATACAATTTAAAAATAAAAAAAAAAGAAAATATGACAAATTTTAAAAATAAAAAATTAAAAACAGTTTTAAAAAAATTACAAAGTTTAACAATATTTAACAATAGTGCAAATTAATTATTAATTTAGTTTAAAGTGTGTAGTTTACGTTGTATTATTGTTCAAATGTTTTGTTATTTCGGTTTTAAAAGTGTTTACGTTGCTGATTGTTTGTGCCCTATTCGAAAGTCTGTTCCATAGATAGATCGCGTTATAGTAAAATTGCCATTCCGTTATCTTACTTCTGTGTGCAATAGGTATAACCTTATTCCCCCGGTCGGACCTTGCAAAAGTTATCCGATTATATAAATATGACGGTACTTTTGTATACACGATTTTGTGCAGAAGCGTAAGAGTCCTGATGTTAACCAGATTATTAAAGTCAAGTTGTAAAGTTTTTTACTTAAGGTTGTAATTCTATCAATAGTGTGAAGACCAAATACATATCTAGCAATGTTATTGAAAAGAGTATTTAACTTTTGCTTACTAGTGGAATCACAATTAGCATAAACTTCGCATCCATAAAGAAGTACTGGCATTAAATAAGTTTTAGCAATTTGCATTCTAATATTAACTGGAGTGCAAAAGTGTGTTGCCCACAGAGTACGAAGCATTGAGTACGTTTTACCTACTACAATATTAACGTGATTATCCCAACTTAGCGTGTTGTTAAATGTAATGCCCAAATTCTTTGCTGAAGTTACGATTTCAATTATTTCATTGTTAATACGAATATCAACGTTAATATTTTGTTTTAAAGATTTTTTACGGATTATTAAACATTTAGATTTTTGTGGGTTCAGACATAGACCATTTCGTGATGCCCAGCAATAAATACTGTCAAGATCAGAATTAAGCTTGCATACATTTTCGTTTATAGTTTTAAGCGATGTGTTGATGTATAGCTGCACGTCATCGGCATATAAATGAATTTTACTATGGGATACATTATCAGGTAAGTCATTAACGTACAAAGAAAATAAAAGTGGGCCCAGAATTGAACCTTGTGGTACTCCCCGGGTAACAGATAAAGCTCCAGAATAAGAATCAATTAAGAACACAGATTGAGAACGATTATCATGGTACGATTTAATTAATGATACTGATGTGTCACAGAATGAGAATTGATAATAGAGCTTTGAACAAAGTAATGAATGGTCAACAGAATCAAAAGCTTTTGAGTGATCTAAAAGAACCAAAAGTGTTAAATTTCCACCATCAATAGAACAACGTATATCTTCAGTAACGTCAATTAAAGCTGTGATGCAACTGTGTTTCTGTCGAAATCCGGATTGCTTGCTGGTGAGCAGATTATATTGTGCTAAGTGGTCACTTATCTGTTTATGTATTATTTTCTCAAAGACTTTGGACAGAAATGGTAAAATTGCTATCGGCCTGAACTCAGAATTAGACTTTGAAACTGGTATTATTTTTGCATGATTCCAGTTAGTTGGAAAGACACTAGTCATGAGGATGGTGTTAAATAAATGAGTGATGAATGGTAACAGCTGAGGAAGTAGGATTATAAGAAATTTTGGGTTGATGTTATCATAGCCAATAGCATTAGACTTAATCGAAATAATATTTTGTAAAACCTCAGATTCATTTACACAGCAAAATTCAAAAATGTCACTGCGGTTATGGTTATTATCAAAATTATAGTTGTGCTGTCCAAGAGCAGGAATAGGTATTCTTGTAAAAACATCATTGAGTTCATCTGCACTATATTTGCAGATAATGTTATTATTTTTGATCTTCCCAATACCAATTTCACGTATGGTTTTCCATTTACTTTTCCATCAATTGCGTTACTAAAACGTTTAGCATAATATTCCGATTTAGCCTTTCTAATTTGACGATTTACTTCAATTCTACCTTTATAAAATTCTTCTTTGAGCTCAGGTGTCTTAAATCGTTTCCAACGCGAGTAAGCTCTATCTCTTTTTTCAATTCAAGAATTACACAAAAAAAATAATGAATTAATATGTTTAAAACAATTCATAAACACACAAAAAGTTTTAACAAACTGTGTTTACATTTATTATTTAATTAAAAAAAAAGCAAGTATAGTTACACAAAAAAAAAAAAAATTAATAAATTCATATTTTTTATATTACAATATTTTACTCTGAGTCATAATTTATAATGCTATCTGGATCTCGTTGCAACGTTTTAAAATTAAAATATAAATAGCAGTACAGTAATTAATTGAAATCGTGTGCTTTGTATCACTCATATTTTAGAATTTCAAACCAAAAAATTAAAGTTATTTGGTTTTCATTATTTTAATTCCATTGCGAATTCTACGAATTTAACAATTATCCAATTTTCCCATATTTTATACAAAAACTAAACACCGTTAAAAAAAATGTAATGCCGTTAAACAAGGGTTTGGTGTAATAACACATTACATTTTATATTATAATGTGTTCTTACATTATCATTCAATTTTATGTGCAATATAAGTGTATTTTTCATATAGTTTAAAACTAAAAGTCTCTGGAATTAAAAAAAAAAATCAAGCAAAAAGTCCATTTTAGACGTTCACTAAACTTTAAAATTCTCTATAAATCGCAAAAAAATCGCCAGCAAACATGGTTTAATCTCTTACTAGAGACATTCCAACACCTGCCACATGTATAGGTCGTGTGAGGGAGCGTGAGGAAACTATAGTTTTATTCCAAAGAAGTTCCCGTTTTTTTTTTTTTTTAAATTTTGATATTTTGTTTTTAATAAATTACAACAATAAGTTTTCGATTAAATTGAAAAATGAGCACGGATTTAAAAACTAGATTAAAAATGCTGTATTTTTTTTTTTTAAAAATGGACTTATAACTCCAACAACAAAAAAGTTATAAGTGTTTGAAGTTGGGATGGTGCTCAAAAATATATTTTATTTCTCAAAAGTCTATTACGAGATGTGACTTTAAACAACTGTATCAAATGAAACAGCCCTTTTTTCGTCATATTATGATTATTTCCATAGTATATGGATTGTTTGCTGTCACATTCATTTAAATTATAACAATCCGCAAACTTTTAGTTTTCGATTTTTGTCCACCTAGATTGGCCAAATGTCGCAATGTGCGGCGGCGGCTAAACGAAAAAAAACTGCGGCGGCGACTAAAAATCGACTAAGCCGATGGGTAAAAAATGTATTATAATTTAATTCACGTATTTATTTGTAAACTAAACAAATTTTACAAAATTTCATGTTTTCCAATATATGTCGTATCTTTTATGTATAGACTACCAAAATGCTTTCAACATTCCGATAAACCCGTTAGGTTTACTTGAACCTTTGCCATTTTTTTTATATCATCTTTTCTTTTAAACAAGTCTTCATAATATGCTATATCGGCAGATTTTGAAATAAATGTATTTACATCAGTAGAAGCATCTGAGTTAGAATCAGAATCAGATGAAATTGTGGGATTAGCTTGTGTAGTATGAAAAAAGTTTTTTATATTTTTTTGAGCCATTGTAAGATTTGGAAAATTTACTTTTTCTACTGAAGCGCAATATAACGGCACATTTTGCAAACGCTAGAGAATTCATAATGGAAACCTATGGTTGCCAGATTGCTGGGTACTAAAAGCCGGATGAGGGTGGAGGATTCTTAAAATAATATGATTTTTTAGTTAAAATGAATTTAGATAAAAACAATATCGGCTAAGCTGATATAGTCGGCTCAGCTGATATAGTCGGTTAATATTTTGTAGCCGAAATTAGCCGCTCAGGTCGGCGGCGGCTCGAGTACCTGAAAAGTGATCGTCGGCGGCTTAGCCGCGGCTATTAGCTGATCGGCTTCGTTCTCTGCTAAAAACCACATTAATGAGTTAACATTTAAATTGCCTTAATTTCAAACAAAATGGATTTTTATGGCAAATTAAAAAAAAAAAACTTTAAAATGATATTACACAAAAACTTGCCTTATTAGAAAAAGAGGATAATTTTGGGATTACCAATAAAGCTTTCGGTCTAGCGTAAAGGTGCAACTATATTTAGCGAAGTTGAATTTAGGGGTTTACTTGCTTTATATTTATTATTTTTATATTTTTCAATAATTTGGGATTACCAACAAAACTTTCGGTCTAGCTTTAGATTTTTTTTTTTTATATTTTTCAATAGTTTAAAATTTTGGAAAAAAAAAACACATAAATAAAAAAGTTACAGCTTGTTCAACATACTTCTTGCCCTATATTTTACATGAGCAATATTTACTTTAAATGATTTTTTCTCAAACCAAGATATTGAAAATCGGGTGCCACTGTGCAGCCTAACGGGTGGACCGATTTGCAATCGGTTTTTATTTATTTTGTAGAGAACTAAAAAGTAAGTCCATAACGTAGACATTTTTAAATTCTTGCTTAGATTTTTTTTTTTTAAATAAAAAACGATTTTTAGGGTTTTTTGTGGGCGTTGTGGTGTAATGGTTAGCGCGTTGGACTGTTACACAGATGGTCCCGGGTTCGATTCCCGGTGACGACAACATCAATTTAGAAAATAATATGTATGAGTTTTCTATCACTTATATGTATCGCTGAGCCCACCTTCGGTGTTCCCATAGCACTTGACCCAACCGAAGTAAAATAATGAATCTGGGCTATGAAAAAAAAAGCTTCAATAAATTCGCCAACTCTACATCAGGTGGCGAGCAACAACTGTTCTAAGACTTATCTACTCGCGCAATTACAGTGTTGCCATGTCTGAAGCCCTTCATCTTTCAACACCTTTCACCTTTCATCTCTCCACTATCCCCTTTCCAAAGACTTGATTGGAAGAATTTCCTGAGTGTTGCTTCTCTTTAAAAAAAAAAAAAAAAATTTTAAATTTTTTCTCAGGTGAGTACCCACGATAGCACAGAATTTGCCTTTAAAAAAAAGGGCCTATAATAAAATTGTTACCAGGGTTGCCATGTTAGTCCGAATTCTGAATTATATCTTTTAGAATAATCTTTAGTATTGTGTTTTACTATCGCAAAATTAATTTTTTTAATAAACCATTTATTTATTTTTTTAGAATTGCTTAAATATTGTCGTTTCTATTGATTTCTAAAGCTAGTAAACGCTTTAAGGGACTGAACGATTGTATGGAAAATACATTAATGCCCCATATTTAGCTTAACCCATTAGAACCCAACCACCTTTAAAACAAAAATATTGGGTTCCTTGTTATAAATTCTATCTTATAAGGGTTTTTTGGCTGTGCCTTTACGAGTACAATGGGACAATACGGATGCAAATGTTGCTACTTTAAGCATTTTAGTTGAAATTAAATTTTATTCACATTTAGAGACATTTTTGGATATTACATAATTAAAATTGGAGTTCTACTCCAACTGTGATCTTAGCTATAAGAATAATTCAACTGTGATATTTTAATTTTTCGAGATTTATTTTTGCATTTATTTTTAACTAATTAAATCTGTTTTGTGCCGTTCATTAAATGTCGTATAAAACCTGTGATGTGTATTTTTTAAAAATGATGTAGACTAATTATTTAATAAAAAACGAATCCCTGAGGATGTCGGAAAATACCGACGAAACGTAGGAATACGAAAAATTAAATAAAAAAGTTTTTTAATTACGTTTAAAAAATTCATGACCTTGAAAGCCTGATTAGAATAACTCTAAAAATAACACAAATTAATTATCATTAGGCGTATTTATGTATATATTATGTATGAAATTTTTTAAAACATTCTTTTTCTACGCAAAGTGTCACGTTGCAAAGCTCGCAAATCCATGGAATTCTGTGGTGACATACTTTGCATCTTAGCTGATTTTGTATACGTTTCGGAAAGTGCTATTTCTCGTTGAAAATTCAAGAGATCTATGTTGCTATTGTTGACACTCTTATAAAGCTTCCAGGCGTTTACCACACATGAATTAATCATTGACGTAAAAAGAGACCACCACCATTTCTTGTCACTGAACTTTATGTTGTACGCATTTATCGCCTGATCGTGAAGGTCAACTCCACCCATTCCAGCATTGTATTCTGCAATTAGCTTTGGTTGCTGTACGTTAACTTTACTTTTATTAGCCTTTGACCATCGTTTTACTGAATGCATGGGCTCTATTCTATCAAAGTTTGTACCGACGGTCACTGCAGTGTTATCGTTTTCCATATTACGAAAAGAGTTCCACAATCAGAATACCTGATGTAATGACCAAAGTTTCGTATAAAAAGTATATAAAGAGAATCATTTATAATTGCGTGGCCAGTATTTGGAGGAATGATAGCAAAATCAAAGTTTGTGTGATTTTCATGAATATCATAGTCAGTAGTAGCGGCATTGCTTTCAAATCGCTTACCATAAAACGTTCTAACATCCATACAAAAAACTAAAATCTAAACGAAATATATTACATTCATTATCCAATTGTACTCAAGCGAGAACACAAATATTTCTTTAAAAAAACAGTTTTTTCTTACAGTTTTTTGAAAAAAATACGTGGCAACACTGCTCTAACGTAACATAAAAAACAAAAAAAAAACTCTTTAAAAAATAGGAACATGTGAGATATAGCATCACAAAGTTTACTGTTTTTTTTGTACTCAAGTGAGTACAGTGGGATCAAATGGGTTAAGTAAACTTTCGTAAAGTTCCATCTCTATTTATTTTATTAATTTGTGATCGAAGCTTATCGTACCCCAACTTAGCCAAATTAAAAACATTTCAACCAATCAAAAGAAATTAAAAAAAAAGCAAATAAAACAAATGAAAACAAAAGGACATAAAATTAATTCACAAATCTAGCAAAAATTCCAAAATTTAATCTAAATTTTTAACCACATTTACAAAATTGTAGTCAATTGTGGTTATAGCTTAAGCCGAAATTCATTAAAAATCGTTACAAACAACTTTTTGAACAATTTAACATTGGAATTTAAAATAAATAGCAATAAGATTGTTAAAATGTAAGGCAATGTTTTCTAATGTGGCTACATCTAGTTTTTGGGCGATACAAAAAAAAAAACCCCCCCGATGAATTCTCTGCGATTTTAATAATATTTGGATATGCGATAGAGGAGAAAAAATAAGGGACACGTATTTTTTTTAGCTGCCCATTCTTAATGAACTAAAAATAAGTGAACACCCATCGGCGTTTTCGATATTTTCACTTTTAACGATTTTGTTAGCAAAAAAAACCAAAAAGGGTAAACATTTCGAATCACCCAATAAACTAAAATATAGCGAATATATAAAATCCAAGTTATGTGTTTCTGAAAGCTTATAATTTTTTCTTAAAAAATCAAAAATGGAAAAAATTTCGGAACACAAGCTATGTGTGTCGGAAAGCTTAGAATTTTTTCTTAATACCTAAGTAATTTGTTTAATAACTTTTAAATTATTACTGCCTATAAATAGTAATGATTATAAAGGTAGCTTTTTTGAAATCACTGTTTTTTTTGTTGCAATTTTCTCGCCACGAAAAGCTCTATCTTCAAATCTACCGCTATTTTAGAACTATAAACTGTGCTATTAACCCTTGACTGCATCAAACTTTAGATATTAATGAAATTTGTTTATTTGATAGCAAATGGAAAATAAGTGAACGCCTATTTCGACGTTTTGCGATATTTTCACTTTTTACGATTTTATTAGCAAAAAAACCAAAAAGTGTCAAAATTTCGGATCACCCAATAACCAAAAGTATAGAGAGGAAATATTTATATAAAAACTAAAATATGTGTGTTGGGAAGCTTTTCATTTTTGCTTCATATCTAATTAGTTTGTTTATAAACTTTTTAATTACCCAGCCTACAATTTTCTGAGCGTTCATAAATTATGAGTCTTAAAATACTCTTAACAAATTATCCCATATTATTGTGATTCTTTTTAATTATGACTGAAAATAGTTGTTTTGGAATCGCTGTTTTTTTAACTTTATCGCCTCGAAAAAGTGTATATCTCAAAATTTGTCATTGTTTTGGACATATAATATGTTGAATATTACTGTAGAGATCTGGCAGGCCCTGCATGCAGTCAAATTATTCGTTACATATATGTAACACCATGCAGTAAAGGTCGGTAAAGCTAAAGTGTAATAAATTTGTAATCACTAATAAATTCAACAAAAATGATTAATGATCATTAATCCTGTCCGGTTGTCATGTTTTAAAAATAAGGGCCTCAGGAGTATGGGAATTTATTTGGGATCACTCATATTTATGACTAAAATTAGGAATTTTAGGATATACAATATACTCTTTCTTTTCAAAAACAAAGGTCGATAGAACAAATAAAGGTCTTATTGGGATCACCTTTATTTTCAACACAAAAAACGGTATTAAATCAAATCTTTAAAATAAAGTTGAAATGTAGTTTTTTATACATTTTAATTCTTATCATTTAAGGCTCAGGTATTGGGTTCGTATTTTGGATGTAGTTAACTTTGTTACATTCATAGAAATAAACCTGTAAAAATAGTAGAAAATTATACTAAAAATTTGGCAGCTAAATACACACTGCTACAAAAAAAAAACTTTTTGTCAGAACTTGAAAACCGACCTAGTGGGGGTTGTAGGCCTAGGTGAGGACATACAAAAACCGTTTTCAAAAATTTTGAAACACCCTCAAAATTTTGAGTTATTTTCAAAAAACTGTTTTAGGGTAGGTCGTAGCACTTTAGTACCTCTAACTCACACATTTTTTGACCGATTTCAAAATCTTAAACAGTTTTGGAAAGACAAAGAATTAGGCTTTCATGAAATGTATTCATTAAATATATATTCCAAGACATTAGGTAAGTGTTTAGCAAAAGTTTCTCTTTTTTTTATTTTTTTTTCCAAATTTTTCAAATTCAACAAGAGTTATTTTAATTTTTTTTATGAAAATCTATCTTTTTTTGCACTGTATTTTAAAGACAATTTTATATAGAAAAAAACGAGATATTATTTGTTAAAATCGGTTTCTATTTGCAAAAGTTACTAAACTTTTTCTAAAGTAAAATGTTAAGATTGCAGACTTTTCTTCTGGTAAACCACTTGACTTACAAAAACGCTTGTTTAATTTTTTTTTTTTTTATTCATATGGTTTGCGCTGGGGGAGAAAATGCTAAAAACAGGTGTTAATGAAAAGTTGAATAACTTTTACAATTTTCATCCGATTTGAAAAATTAAAACCATGTTTTGTTAAGAACTAAATTTTCTTTATACGTTGGTATAAATTTTTATAAGCTTTCATATTAAAATAAGCAATGAAAAGCTACTAAAATCAAAAAAGTTTATAATTTTCGTTTTTTTTTGTGGATATTCTTAACAAAAACAATACTTATAACTTACAAATGTATAAGAAATGCACGTCATTTTAAAGCCTAATCAGTTTTCTTTCCAAACCCGTTAAAAAAATGTAAACGGTTTTTTAGAATAACTTCTGAATTTGAGGGTGTTTCTAAAATTTTTTGACACAATTTGTAATGTACTCAACAAGACCTATAACCCACGCTAGGTCGTTTTCCAAGTTTTTTTTTCATTGTAGCACCGTGATATTATTAAAATAAATATTGCTAAATATTTTTAAAATAAGAACAGCAAAAATAAATCTGTTAACTTTATAAAATTTTAGTTATATTCGATGTAAGTTTTAGTTAATTGAAAATAGAATTTTACACAGTAAAACTAGCTAAAACTTTTACTATTTGTTAACTCAAAATAGCAAACAAAAACTTTAATATTAACAAAATTTATGCTGTATTTGCCTCAAATTTAGTAGAATGCAAATATCAATCTATTTTGCTAAAATCAACAAAAATTTTTGCTAAAAAATTGTAGATTGCTGATTTCACAAAGGCAGACTTTTATTCGCATTCAAAAAAAAAAAAAAACTAAAAATTTCACAATTTTTAATGATATTTTTGTCTACTAATATTTAATAAATGTTTTTGCTGATTTCAGCAGATTATTTTGTTACTTTTAATTAACTGAAATTTTTCTCAAATATAACTAAATATTTGTAAATTCAAAAAATCTATTTTTGCTATTCTTATATTACTAATATTTTTCTGCAAGCTCATTTTTGACTAATTTTTAATAGCTTTTATTTCCTATTTTTACAGGTTTTATGAGTGCGCAGTGGTGTTATACTCGTACGTAGGCAACTTTCCGTTTTCAAGAATTTTTTTATATTTTATGAGAGAAGTATTTTAAGTACTCATGGTGTGAAATCATAAATTAACATACTTCTGTCCCGTTTAAGACTATACAATTTTATAATCATAAAAATCATACTATTATTTGTTTGTAATTAATTTGTTTTGTTTCATAATTACAAATTAAGGAAACTTTTAAGTGCTAATAGAAGAAAAACAAAAAAAAAAAACTAAGAAAATTATGTCGGTAGAATCAACTGCAAATTGCAGTTAAAATAACTACTCTCAGGAAAAAAAATTTCATCATATTAATGAAACTGTTTCATAAATCGTTTGTCATCAATTATTCATCATATATATGAAGTTTTCATAGATATGATGAAGAGTTTCAAAAAAATTTATGACAAATGTTTCATAAATCTTCATCATTTCATAAAAAAGATTCATAAACATACACACGTTTATTTTCCTATCAAAATCATGTTAAATTTTAAATTTAGAAATCATCATAGAAATAAGATATTTCATTTGAAATTAAAATTTCCAATTCGTTCACAGCAGAACGAGCAAGACTCAGGAAATTCTTCCTATTAATTAATGTGTTGCTTTCTTTGGAAAGGGGTTAGTGGAGAGATGAAAGGTGGTGAAAGATAAAGGGCTTCAAACATGGCAACACTGCAATTGCGCGAGATGATAAGTCTTAGAACAGTTGTTGCTCGCCACCTGATGTAGAGTTGGCGAATTTCTTGAAGCTTTTTGATTCATAGCCCTGATTCATTATTTTACTTCGGTGGGGTTAAGTGCTATGGGAACACTGAAGTGATAGAAAACTCATACATATTATTTTTCTAAATTGAATTTTTCGTCACCGGGAATCGAACCCGGGACCATCTGTGTAACAGTCCAACGCGCTAACCATTACACCACAACGCCCACATTTAAAAAAAAAAAGCTTTAAAGCTGTTGGCTCACTTGTAAGAGAAGACAAAAACAACTCATGTTGTTCGGGTAATCATTAACATCACCGATTTTCTGTGGTTGCTTGATATATATAACTGATCAAACCTTGAGTGTTGTGGGTGTTGGATTGGAATGAGGCTGAATATGACGTAGTCGCTTAGGTCGAAAGTCCGGCACTCCCTCTAGCGCTGATCCCAACTAGATTTTTTTCATCTTCTCTTACATTTATTAACAAAAAGTGTTTTCTATTTGTAATAGTAATATTTAGTTATGATCTCAAACCTGACAATTCAAAATGAAATTAAAAAAAAAATTATTTGTAATTTAGATTTTTTATTTAAAATTCAGAGACTAGCATGTCATCAATTAACTTTCAGAAATTCTAATCAGTTGATGTGTTCTAAATTTTACATGGAATTTTATGAATTTAAATTTAATTTTTCTGAATTCCAGTAGAAATGGAAATTCTTAATCTCAATTAATGTGTTTAAATGCCAAATGAAAATTCTTAACTTAGAATTATTTTTTCTGAATTTGAATAAAAATAAATGTCAATCGATAATTTTCTTTTTTTTTTTGAGTTATTAAATGTTAATGGCGGTATAATCAATACACAAATTGCCAAGTTATAGTAAGCGTTTAACCCGAAACGCATGATATTTATAAGATGATCAAAATCAGACGAACAGGAACATCAGCAACACATACACAACCATTGCCCTCGCAATGGAGGCTCAGCGAGATGAGGCACCAATTCGCCATAAAAAGAACGACTTCCATCAGACCAACACGCGCACAAAACAACCATTGCCTTTGCAATAGAGGAGTAAACGATGTCTGCAAAGGAATCCGAACGGTTTGCACATGGCTAGACTCAACGGTCCAGCAGCATGCCGAGACACGCCCGTCCAAAGCCGGAAAAGGAAGTGTCGATAATTTTCTGCACAAACTACACAGACACCAATCAGCTGATGAATTCAAAATAGTAGTAAGAAAATGAGTAAAATGAAATGTCAAATATTAAAGAGATATACAGAAAGGGATAGATATATACAAAAAAAAATGCTATACAATTTATATGGGGGTTTTATTTCTTTTTCACTCCGCAAATCACTATAATGAAAACAAACCCATACGGTTCAAGATTGTCTGGGTAGTAGCTGATTTACTGAATTTCAATTTGAATTAATATATGTATTCTGAATTTAATTAACATATGCATTCTAAATTACAGTTGCAAAAATATTGTACATAAATAACTTTCATGTAGTAAGTGCAGAACTTTTCCGAGTGTATTATTTAAAGCTTTTGAGAATTAAGCTTAGAATTCATTTCATTGAGTAAAATTTCATTCATTTTAGAAAATTATAAAAAATTAATTATTTTATATACCTTTGAAGCAGCGCTGCCAACTTTGACGATTTGTCTCCCCTTTGACGATTTTTAAGTGAATTATGATAAAATGACGATTGACGATTTCACAAAATTTATTGTATGGAAAATGACGATTTATAAAAATTTGCAATTTTTATAGAAATTTTTAAATTTTTTAATTTATTTTTCTAATATTTACTGACAAAATTTGATCAAGTTTCTTTTTGTTTAAATCATCTAAGGAAAATATGATAAAATGATCTCAAATCGAATAAAAATACTTCATTTACCCATTTAATGATCAACTAAATATAAACTCCATCATTTTGAACGGTTTATTTTAATTTTAATTAAAAAATAACGAAATTCGAATGAATTTTTTTATATATTTTACAAAGGCAAATCCAAAATCTTTATTTTTTAATAATTTAAATCATTTAGTTTCAAAATCACTGATAAAAGAGTGATTTTCTACATTTTTAATTCTAGGTAAATCAATATTTAAAAAAGAATTTTAAAATTGTGAAATAATTACAATTAAAGTAATTAAAACGTAAAATAAATTTTTTTTATTGAAATGTAAATAGTTTTCGGAATGACGATTCTTTGACGATTTTTCATTCTCAAACTGACGATTTTGAAGATTTTTTCAACCAAATTTGGCGATTTTTGAACTAATTGGGTTGGCAGCACTGCTTTGAAGGAAAGTATGGGGGCTTTAAAGCATGGTAAAATCATTTAAAGGTAGACTTTTTAGAAAACACGCTCTCTTCATTGAAAAAAAATTAAACAAAAACCTACCACTAAATGTCAAACAACTCAAAAAAACTAAATTAAATTTAAAATCAAATCAATTTGTTTAATATGTACGATATTTTTGCAATCTACCTCCATTGTTGGCTTAAATCCTTTAATCAGTGAATGCGTAAAATCATTGTTTGTTGCTAAAATAATGTATTTTTTGCGTTTTTTTATTTGTTATCGTTTGAATTTGAATTTAAATATTGTTTATTCTATTTAAATTGTAAACCCTTTTTATAAAAATACTTTGATGTTTTGTTTTTCGTTGATATTCGGGGGTGTGTAAAATAATGAAAATTATATCAACTCTCGCTGGTAAGATTACCGTTATGGTTAAGGAGATTTTACTTCAGAAATTTTCGACATCTGTTGAAACTGACTTTAGATTCCTCACGTTTTTTTTTTTTTTTTGAACTGAGAGAAACGATGGACAGAGTTGGTAAGACTATACATTCAAAAAAAAAAAAAGTTTGTTGACAATTTTGTTAAACGTCTATGTAAAATATTTAACTAACTTTTATCATTTTTTGTTTTGTTGACATGGCGTTGTCAGCTAAAATTTTTGTTAAACGCTTTTACCAAAAAACTAATTTCGAACTAATGTTTAACTAATTTACGTTGATACCAAAATTGTGCTGATAAACACATTAATAACATGGAGATCAAGTAAAAAGACTAGATTAAGATGTCGCAGATTGTATGGACGAAGTAGAGAAAAAGGAAAAGATACAAACAAACACAACTTACACAAAATGCAAGCGAAATTGATTGCGTTCATTGAATTTTTTCTTTTGTATACTACCTTCAAAAAGTCAGTAAAGTCAGCAACATGTTGGCTGGGAGGATCCTTTCAGAAAAATTGCTAATATCAGCAAAAAAATTAATAAATCCAACAAAATTTTGCTAAATTTTTTACTGGTATTAAAAATTTTTCTGCAAGGATCCTCCAGGCAAACACGTTGCTGACTTCTTTGACTTTTTTTTTAGTGTACACTACAAACAAAGGCACGCATATGCACTTACAATTTGTGAATATTAAAAAAATATAAATAAATTAATTTAAAAAATTTCTAAATGAATATTTTGATAAATTTGAAAATAAAATACGCTGTGGTGCTGCTGTCGAAAACAATATTTTGATAAATTGAGGATGCAGGAAAAAATAAAATATAAACTACATTTTGGTCCGACTGTACGACTTTTAATAAACCTTTTTTTATCAGTCGTATGAAATTTTCAATAAATAAAATGAAAATTTTTATAAAATTTTTGAAAAACTGCATTCATGCATAATGAAATGTTTCAATGGGCGAATTCCAGTGACACTTTATAGATCTGATCCAAAAATGCATTGTTATCATGCAGATAATTCTCTTAGTGTAGCTTCAATTTAAAGTGGAAATAAGATTCTCTAAAACCCTATACCTATTTTTTTTATTTTTTTAATAAACGCGTAAACAAACTCATTATTTTGAGATATAAACTTTCTGAAATAAAATTCGGATTTAGTTTAAAGAAATACAGACGTATTAACACCAACCAAATTATTATTATTTTTATTACCACTCTAATATTTTAATTACAATAAATTAATCTAAAAAACCCTGTCTTGGCACCAAATAAGCCTCATACGGTTTTACAGAAGCAGTAGCGCCATCTAATGGCTCTTCATCGGGCAGCTGACCAGGTACACTTTCTAAACGGAAGTTCTGTAAAACGGTAGTAATAAACATAAACAAAGTCTGTTTAGCTGGAATATCACCCATACAACGATGACGACCATAACCGAATGGATTATAAGCTTCGGGCACTTTTAAACAACCATCAAATAAATAACGATCTGGATCGAATTTTTGGGGATTTGGAAAATCAACAGGATTCATAAGCATACCACGAAAACAGGCTATAACGGTGGTATCCTTAGGGATTTCATAACCACTTAAACGGGTATTACGTAAAGCACGATGTGGTACACCAAATGTATGGGCCATAAACATACGAACCGCTTCCAGGACTATAGCTTCGCAGTAGGGCAACTTGGGACGATCTTTCCATTCGGGTAAACGTTCTAGACCCACCACTTCTTTGATTTCTTCATAAGCACGTTCTTGTATTTGCGGATTAAGCACCATGTGTAGAAATGCAAATCCTAAACTTTTGTTAGTCGTCTCAGAACCAACTAGAAACATATCAAGACACACGGCCAACAATTGTTCCTCCGTAAAGGAGGCCTTGCGATCGGGATTTTCCAATTCTCGTAAATAACTATCCATTAAATCTCTTGGTATGTCATAGTTTTTAAATGATTCGCGATGTATATCGACCTCCTTGCGTACAAATGCATAAAAGCGTCTATGATTTTCAACAAAGGCATTAAAACCCGAATAATTGGGGGCTATGTAACGCATAAATGGAAAATGACTAAACATGGCTCCGACCATATCGACATGTTGAAATAATTCAAAAAACATTTGTAGCAATTCATGAATTTCTTCACTTTTACGATCATAACGTTTACTCGACATCATAGACCATATATTATTTAAGACATAGACCGTAACGAGATTCACCATTGACACACGAGCTCTTTTGCCACCCTGTTCACGTATTACATCCTTTAAATCTTCCATAAGATGAGCTGCCTCTTGTTGTATACCATTTATCATGCCACTGCGGGCAAAACCAAAATCTTTTAAATGTCTTAATATGAAACGTCTCTGTTCCACCCATAATTCTTCATCGGTTACTAAGATGCCCTTTTTTGAATTGAAAGTACGTGTACGATAGAAAATACCATCGGGTTTACCATCCAAATCCTCATTAGTCATCATCTCTTGTATGGTATCGGTGTAGTAGGCAATCACTATTTTATCTTTGCCAATTTTTAAACCATAAAGACCATAAGGATTTACATAATATCGCGACAGTTCATCGATGACCTTACAAAACATTCCATATTTAGTTCGTAGTTGTGAAATTTGTAAAGCACAACCCACAATGGGATACCATTTTGGACCAGGTGGAAATTTCCCGGGTTTACGTACACCCCACAATAGGAATAACAGTATTAAGATGGTGAAAAATATAAGGGCATAAAACATAATGGTGTCAATGCAATTCCAAACATACACTTTCAATTTTAAATATGTAACGGTTTTATTTATACACAACTTCCTGTTAACTCACATACAAAATCGTGCCTTTTTATGTCTTCATAACATGATTACACAATTTTTTTTAATTTTTCTTTCTATTGGTCAACTTTTGTTTTTCTTTTCTTTTTAGTTTGGTTTTCTTTTCTTTCTCTTTTATTTTTTCTTGTTGGCTTTGGATGTTGTTTATGGCCCGTTTCATCCGTTTTCTTTACCAATGTTATGTTTGACTTAACGTATCTCAATCAACTGAAGAGTTTTCTTTGGTTGCATCATATTTTATACTTGGTCAGGAAAACCAGTCAGTCTGGAAGACATTTCATTTTGCAGTTGTTGTTGTGAGTGCATTTTCTTTTTGTATTTTCAGTTTTCGATTTTCTTTATGATGGGATTACATAACTTTGTTGTTAATATGCTATAGCCCAGTTTTAGCCTATTTACTTTGAGTTCATAATCTACCACATTTTGATTGACTTAAAGTGTGCGCCCAAATAAACTTTAACTCATTAATGGCACGTCATAGATGCGATGAACATTTTTCAACCAAACTTTGCAGATATATAAAGCCATGCTTCATTAAGAAATTTTTGTATTTTTTTTTTTTGCCTTAAAGCGACCTCAGGAAAAAACACAATTTTAAAAGAAAACAGCTAAAATAAGCTTATTTTTTAAAGAAAAAATACAAAAACTAGCTAATATTTAGAACATAAGCTAAAATAAGCAAATATAAAAAATAAGCTAAAAAATCTCTAACAAATATAGCTTAAAATTGTATTCATTTCATGATCAGAACTTGTATTTAGTCTAAAAAAAAACAAGCTCCAGCTTATTTTTGGTTGCTCTACTCCGTACCTATTATTGACTACACTCAGAAACTTTTTCAGTAGAATCTACTGAAATGACAACTGTAATTTCTGTTAAAAAGGCGACAAAGGTAATTACTGTTAAAATAACAAAAATGTTGAAAAACAATTAACAAATGTAGTAAAACCAATTAACAATGTCGTAAAACCAACTGAAACATCTTTACTACACCCGATCAGTTACATCTCAAATACAAAATCTGATATCATTTGATATAGATCGATATTTATTTTTATTCAAGTTTACCTCGAAACTGGGGTATCCAGCAATATCCGAGTAGATCCCTCAAAATATTACCCAATTAAGTTAGATTAAAATTTATATAAAAATTGGGGGATCCATTTCGTCACTAAACTAATTTTTTAAACTCTATTAATGGAACTTTTTTTTAATAAAACTTTTTCGTTAGTCGTATGCAATTTTTAATAAATAATATGAAATTTTTCTTAAAATTTTATGAAAAGTTTCAATATACGAACTCCAGTAACAATTTATAGATCCAATGCAAAAACTCATTGATAGCATGCAGATAATTTTCTAAGTGTACAACAACTTTAAAACAACAACAAAAATTGATAAAAGCTACAGAGCTACTAAAAATAAGTTAAAAAACTTCTAAAATTAGCAGATTTTTTACCAAAATATTAGTAATATAAGATTAGCATTAATAAATCAGTTGAATTTACAAATATTTAATTAATTGAAAGTAACAAAATAATCTGCTAAAATCTGAAAAAACATTAAACATTAAAACAATATTGGTAGACAAAAATGACAAAAATGTGAAATTTTTAGTTTTTTTTTTTTTAATGCAAATAATAAAGTCTGCCTTTAAGAAATCAGCAATCTATAATTTTTTTAGCAAAAATTTATGTCGATTTTAGCAAAATAAACTGTTCTTTGCATTCTACTAAATTTGAGGTAAATATAGAACAAATTTTGTTAATATTACAGTTTTTTTAATTAAAAGTTACAGAGTAAAATGCTATTTTCAATTAACTAAAATTCACATCGAATATAACTAAAACTTTATAAAGTTAGCAGATTTATTTTTGCTGTTATTATTTTATTAATATTTACCAAAAAAATCTGCTAAATATAACAGTTTTTTCTGCAAGTTCACTTTTAACTAATTTTTAGTAGCCTACTCTGATATTTTTAAAAGTATATTTCTATGAGTGTAATAGTTGTTTTGTATTATTTCATAGAAAAACAACCGAAATTGCAGTTAAACATAACTACTACTCATTACTGCACAAACAATTGTCATGTAGTAACTGGAAAACATTTTACTTTTAATTTTTTAAAAATTAAAACCAAAAGTTTATTTTTTGATCTTATATCATAAGTTATGATTTGAGCAAGATTATTCAAGTTCAAGATCCTTTGTTTTTTGTTAAACAAAAATAAATAATAAATAAACATTGCACATTACCAAAAAAACAAATGATCTTGAACTTGAATAATCTTGCTCAAGTCGTAACTGTAAAACTTTTTTAAGTCTATCCTTTCAAATAAAAAACAAGCTCCAACGTATTTTTGGTTATATTCTCGGTACCAAAAATGGGACTGCCTCTTTTTAGAGCAGGAGATACCTTTTTGGTAGAAATCTCCTGTTGATTTAGCTAAATTCTTACTAGAGAAGTCTCTCAATGGGCTCTCTCTCTCTATCCTAATGAAATTTGGATTATGTGATAAAGAAAAAAATATATATAAGGGACACGTATTTTTAAGCGGCCCAAACTCATGGTTTTGGTTTAAAAAGTGGGGTTTTCGGCTTATTTCGAATTGTTTCAAATGAAAGAGCTTTTGGAGATGCATTAACTGGTACACAAAACATGTCCGATAACTTTCTAGTATTTTTGTTATTCAAAAAAATGTGTTTTAAATATGGTTGGCAAATACTTACACTAAAATACCGATAACGATTCAATACCGTTTCTAGGAACTATGTTTAACCTTAAAATAACACTAACGAAATAACTTAAAATACCGATAACCTAAAAATGCCCTAACGAAATAACTGAAAATACCGTTAATCTTAAAATACCCTAACGAAATAGTTCTAAAATACCGATAACCTTAAAATATTTTAACGAAATACATAATTTGTTTAAAAACATTAATCTATAAAATTTTAAAAAACTTTACCGTTTTGAATTTTTCAAAAACATGAAAAAAAATTTCGACTAGTGAACTTTGATAACCTACAGTTTTTAAAGTGGCTACTTCAAAAAAAAAAAATACCTCTGAAACCTGCGATTGTCTACTATTACGATCTGTAATCCAAAACTAGCCTGTTCTTTCCTTAAATGCGTTTTACTGTTTTTGCAATTTTGGAATGCATTTTGCATTTTTTATACTGATTTCGCTTGTTTATACTGATATCAACTATTATTCAACTTTTTTAAGATGTTATAAAAAGAAAACGTAACCTATATATATTGAAACAATTTACTATTTACATTAAGATTACACTACTCGACAAGGATTTAACCCAAACTTTGTAAAAACAAAAAATTGAATTAATTTCTGATTTTTTTATATTTACTTTGTCATTTTAATTGCGTTTGAGGCATACAAAATATTTTCAGTGAGTTTTAGCATTTTCGCTAACATTTTTGGTGGGAGGAAATTTGCGGAAAAATTGTTAATATCAGCAAAAAAAAATTTCGCTAAATTCAGGAAATTTTTTCTGAATTTACAAATTTGTTTTGCAGTTAGCAATTTTTCTAACTAATTCGTCGCAATTAAAGCAATCAAAGTCGAAAATAAATAGAAAAGAAGCACTCACTCTTTTTAATTTTGTTTGTAGCTCTTTCTGTAGGTTTTTAATAAAGAACAAAAGAATGAGCTGGTCGAATACGTGATGTAGTGTGCCAAACACCATTAAGGCCAGAGCATTATGGAATTACAACAATCGGCATATTAGTTTGCTCTAAAACTTGATGTCAAATATCCAAGAAGTCACGAATACAAAACAACAGTTCACGCGAAATGTGCCAACATGGGCTTCAGTGTTTACATATGCCCGAACTCACAGTTCCGAATGTGACTTGGAAGGAATCCTTACCATTTTACAAATTAAAATTTGTGTGCAGATTTTCACAAATTGTGTTATGTTCGCAGCCACCGAATGCAAATAATATTTAATAAATTGTTGTAAAATTGTCCAGATCAGATTTTTACATTTTCAGCAATTTTTTAGGGGATGGCAAAGTGTAAGTTTAAAAGGGTCAAAAAAGCTAAAAAATTACGTAAAATAACGATAACCCTATAATAACCTAATGAAATAACATAATATAACATTAACCCCAAAATAACCTAACGAAATAACAACGTTAATCTTAAAATAACATAACGATATAACTAAAAATATCGTTAACCGTAAAATACCCTAACGAAATATTCACAAAATATCGATAACCGAATGAAACGGTTGCCAACCATGGTTTTAAGTGATATTAAAACTGGCGTTTTGTTAAAGAATTATGGTTTGATTAAGCTAAAAAATATGTATATTAATGCCTATTTAATTTAATCGAGGGGGTGTCTGAGATTTTTTCCGACATTCATAATTGTTTGGCTTTTATGCGATTTTTTCCGAAGCGCTTTTTAATCTATATTTTAAATAAATGGCAACCCTAACACACTACATAGGCAATATTGGCATCAAAAAAATTGTTTTTGAGTAAATCACAACCGCGTTAAAAAATTTTAATTTAATTAGTTTGAGACATGTTTCTATATAAAAATGTATTAACATTGGTCCTCTTCAAACCCTTAAACGTGAGATTGTACCGCTAAAAAAATACGTGTCCCTTATTATTATTTTTTTTTCTTTATCACATTTTCTTTATCACATATAAAAATTTCATTAAGATCGGATAGAACCCATCGTGAGACTTTCCTTGTTAGTTAAAATTTTGAACTAACTTTTTGAGCTAAAATGTAAGTCACCTAAATTTAGCAGAGTACGATTCCCAACTTCATTGAAAATTCTACTGGCACAAATTCAGGTACTTTTTCTGTTTTCATAGTTGAATTTTTAACTATTTCGACTTTACATTTTAAGTATGAAATAAACGTTTTTATTGTTAACAGATTTTTTTTTTTATTAAAATATACTTTTGAAATACAAAAAAATAACTGTTAAAATCAGTAGTTTTTACAGTATTTACCTTTTTTTTCAGTTGTATAAACATTTTTGTTCTTACACTCAGGGAACTTCTGCTTTAAAAATATGTAGTTGTTTGGGTTGTAATACAGTTTCATTATTTTTAATGAAAATGTAAGTCATTTGTAGAACAAATAAAATTTTTAACTAACCTTGTAGTTCATTTAAAAAAACAACTCACATAAAATGACTGTTTTATGATTTTACATCAATTTTTTACAGTTGTTTTTTGTTATTTAAAAAAAAAAAAAAATATTTGTTTATTTTTTACTACCATGTGGTTCATTTTTACTACAATTGTTAGTCATTTTTTGAACATTAAAAAACAAATGACAATGTTAGTTGAATTTAATGAAATGTAAGTCGTCCTTTCTTTAAATGAAATTTCATTTGTTTTTGACTACAATTGCAGTCGTCTTTACCAACATAATATCCTAAGTGTAAAAATGATTTCTACGACTTTAGAAATGTTGAGGTTAGCGATCACACCCAAGTATGGCCTCGAATCTAATACAGCTAAATTGCAGTTTTCTTTCCTATTAGCTTTTTCTGTTATTGTATATTATACTCAGAAGTGACAATACTAACAACACAAATATTCTATTTTTAGATTTTTTGTTTATTTTTCTAATCTCCTCCGTATCTATTTCACAAAGTTACCAATGTTTGTTATTTTTATTGCAGTTGTTACTTGTTTTTTAACAGTTCAAAATAACTAAAATTTTATTAATATTAACGGCAATTACACTTGTAGTCTTTTTGACTGTAATTTTCAGTAGAAACTACTGTCAAACTTTTTTGAGTTTAAAAAAGTTAAGGACTATTTTTTAAATTGCCTTCATATTTTTTACAACATTTCGTTACATGTTAAAGATTTTAAAATTTTATATCCGTAACTTATTTATTTCAATTTATTGAGTATGCCAAAGCGACTAACTTGACAAACCACTACACCTTAAGACGCATACAACCAAAATATTAATAAGTAGGGAAGTGTAATAACAAAATATAAAATCGGTATGAAGCACAATTTCAGTAAAAAAAAATCATATAATAATCATTGTAATATCTAAGACCTCAACATTGAAAAATCAAATAAAACAAATCCAGCATCCTAACGTTAAGTCCACCAATTTTTTTTTTTTTATGAAAATACCGCATTGACCGTTTAACAGTAAAAGAAATTGCAACCTATTATGTCACCTATTAAAACCACAACAAACATGTTGCCAAAAAATATTTATGGAAAATTGTTGGTCCGCCAACAAGGAAAATGCAAGTGAAATAAAGAAAACCAAGTGAGGAAAATTGTGGTTGAACGCGAACAAACAACAAAGTTCCGGTTTTCAGTTGAAAACAAAATTTGTGGATTTGCTACGCATGTGTGTTTGAGGATCTATAAGGCAGAGTTGTAAGTGAATGAATTCTCTTGTGGTATGGAATTTCAAAAAATAATAAACAAAATACGAGTAATAATCCAAATTTCCAATTGAAAAAGCGTCATCTAGTGATTGTGTTGAAAAATTGTGCATATATACTCTAGAGTTGTCAAATATTCAACCCATTTGAAAATCCGGTTTTCGTTTTTTAAATTAAAAACCGATTCAAAGAATCGGTTTTTTCTTTTTTTTTTAATATCGCTTTGAATTGTTACTATCAGAAATTTTTTGTACAAGTTTTAAATAATTACCAACAATTTAAATGCTGACATTTAAGCAGGGACCGTAACGGTTATAAGTGATATCAAAAAAGTTCATTTATAACAGTTATTTTGTAACTTAAAAAGAAAAAAAAAACATCCAAAACAGTTATTTTTCAACGTAAAAATAAAAGATCGGATGAAACTCTTAAGAAGAGCGTTTTATTTCGCCTTCATTAAATAAAACTAATTTGAGGAGTTTTATTTTTTCCGTCTAAAATAAAACTCATTTGAGGAGTTTTATTTTTCCGTCAGAGAATAAAACTCATTTTATATAAATTGACACTCAAAGCTTGCCGTTTGCCAGATTATTACAATTTGTAAGGCAGTGTAATCTAATCACTTGCATTGCAATTGAAAAAATCGAAAAACATGTGGGTTTTTAATTTGTTATTGTTTGATTCCTATTATTAAATGGTTGTTGTTTTATTTCTTATATATGTAGATATGGAACAAGAAAGCGAAGGATGTGATAATGTGGATGAAAAAAAGCTTTCTATAAAATCGACAATTTTTCTCCAACTCCCTTATCGATTGATAAACCTCTTTTTGAGTTCTGGGAGGCTAAAAGCATACTCTATCCGTACTTGTATGCATTGGCAAAAACTATACAGTGTGTACCTGCAACCCAGGTAAGCGTGGAAAGAGAATTCTCTGCTCTTAAATTGGTATTGAGCAACCTGCGTTCAAATCTTTCCGCAGAAAATGTAGAAAAAGTTTTGTTCGTTAAATTAAATAAATAAATTACTACACACATTATAGCAAATAAAGTCAATAAAAAAGAAGAAAATAAACAACATGAGTTTTATTTTAGACGGAAAAATTAAACTCCTTAAATGAGTTTCAAAATAAAACTCCTCAAATGAGCTTTATTTTCTGACTGGAAAAATAAAACTCTTAAAATGAGTTTTATTTCAGACGGAAAAAATAAAACTCCTCAAAACAGTTTTATTTAATGAAGGCGAAATAAAGCTGTCTTCTTAAGAGTTTTATCCGATCTTTTATTTTTTCGTTGAAAAATAACTCTTAACTGTGGAGTTGAGATCGTTTCCTTAAGATCACAATAGATTCTGAAAGAGCACTTCAATACGAATTGTTTGGTATATAATAGTATACTTCTCCGTTGACTCTAACATAGAGTTTTTGAGTTAAAGTTTTTGGGATAACTGTTATTTTCGGTCTCTGCATTTAACACAAAACAGATTTTCTTTCTAAAGACCCTTTTTAGTTATTTTCAAAATAAAATGAGTCTAGGGAAAATCTAATAGTTTGGTCATCGTAAATTTAAAAAATTGTTAAATTACAGCGGAGAAAAAATAATACAACGTCTTGCGATTCATTGAGGGCTATAACTCGAAATTATTTAAACTTACAATATAGCGATAATTCAAGACCTTATTTTAAAGAAGTTTAAAGTCGTAGTAAAAGTATATTTGGCTAATATGGAGGGTTTTCTACCGGGACACCCACCGAAGAGGATTAAATGTAGAAATGTGTTGTTAAAAAATATAGTGGATAAATTACTTTCATCGAAAATGGTGGGTGCAAAATCTTGTAAGCCTGAAATATTTACATTAAAAAATAATAAATAAATGACAGTAGAATCTAATGAAAATTACAGTTAAAACTACTGTAATTTAGACAAAGCTAATTATCTAACGTTAAAATAACTAAAAATGTAGTTGTTTTTTAACTGTTGAAAAACAACTAACAAATGTACACTCAAAAAAAAAAAAGTTACTAGAAAAGTTAGTAAAACATCTTGTAAATCAGGTATACTATTTTTCAGCAAATTTTTTGCTAAAATTATGTTTTAAACTAATATTTTAGTTATACTTATTCAGCACTTAACTGTTTTGAACTAATGTTTTAATAATATTTTACTAATGTTTTACTAATTTATTTTGCTAAAAAAAATTGTGTTGATTAGCACATCAATAGTGTGAACGACAACCAGACTGAAAGATATACTCAAAATGAATTAGATGTCGCGGAATGTCACGATGTAGTAGTGACAAGGAAAATTATACTAAAAAGTACAACTCTGGTATGACATAATGAAAAAAAATCAACCATGGAAGATTTTTGTATCTGTTTTTCATACATAAAACAAAATTGTGCATTAAAACAACTTAAATTTTGCGTCGTCATCTGCTTAAAAAAAATACAAAATAAAATATTTAAATTTAATAAAGATTAAATGTGTATTTGTAAACTAAATGTTTATATATATTAATAATCTTGTGCGGTCAAATATCAAACAATATATTTTGCAAATAAAAAGGGTTGTATATGTTATATTTTGTTATTTTTTCGTTTCGTTTTTATAATTCTCTGCGGCATTTGCGTTCCTTTAAAAGATGGCATCATTTAGACAATAATTGATGTAAGTAGTTCAAAGATAATTTCGTTTATGTTATATATAAATATTTCTATTGTTTACATTAATTCATATCGTCAATTTAGCAGTATGAACATTTTTATATTTTGTAACGTATTGTAAATTATTTTAAAAAGAATCGCAAAAAAAAATGTTTTATGATTTTCAGCAAATAAATTAACTAAAGTATAATTTTTCTACAAATTTTTTGAGTTTTTTTCAGTCTACTAATATTCAGCAAAAATTTTATTAATTTTTAGCAGGGGTTTTTTTTAATTTGTAATCTACTAAGTGTTAGCAAAACTTTTGCTGAATCTACTAATTTTATTGCTAAAAATCAGCTCGCTGATTTTCAGCAAAAGATTTTGCTGACATTAGCAATTTTTTTCAAGCACCCTCCTGACTAAAATTTTGCTGTCTTTACTAACTTTTTTATTTGAGTTTAGTAAAAAAAAACTAAAAATGTCGTAAAAACAACTGACAATTTTTTACTACAAAAATGTTGAAAGAACTGTACAAATTGGATAATACTACAGTTTTTAATAAAAAAAAAATATTTTTTTCTTTTAATTACAATAAAAATTTGTATTTCCTACATCCTACTTAAAATGCAAAGTTTAAAATTCCCAACGGTACTCCAGTTATAACGTTTTTATGCGTTAGAGATGCAATGAAGTTTTCTAATTATTATTTGCAAACCATAAGCATATCAATAATAACAAATATAAACTAAATGGGAATTTTTAAAAACTCGACATACTCTTCTATGTATTTTCAAATAACTAACAAAAGTTAACTGTAAAATTACTGTTTCGGTTGTTGTTTATTAAAATACTAAAATTACTGCTTGAAACGACTGTTAAAAAATACAGCAATATTCTTCAGTTGCTTTTTAAAATAACTGTCATAAAAGTTGTTTTGTATTATTTCACAGAAAAACAACTGAAATCGCAGTTAAAAACAACTACTACTCATTACTACACAAGCAACTGTCATGTAGTAGCTGTGAAGTTCATTTCGTTCACGAACTACACCTTTTACAATTGTAATTCAAAACATATCAATTGAAATTCAAAATTTCCATTTGAAATTCAAAAACTTCATTTAAAATTCAAAAATTCCATTTGAAATTCAAAAAACATCAATTGAAATTCAAAACTTCTATTTGAAATTCAAAAAATATCAATTGAAATTCAAAATTTCCATTTGAAATTCAAAAAATATCAATTGAAATTCAAAATACATCAATTGAAATTCAAAATACATCAATTGAAATTCAAAATACATCAATTGAAATTCAAAAATTTCTATTTGAAATTCAAAAGTTTCTATTTGAAATTCAAAAATTATTCCATTTGAAATTCAAAACATATCAATTGAAATTCAAAAGTTTCTATTTGAAATTCAAAAGTTTCCATTTGAAATTCAAAATTTTCCATTTGAAATTCAAAAGCTTCTATTTGAAATTCAAAAATTTCCATTTGAAATTCAAAAAATTCCAATTGAAATTCAAAAAATATTCCATTTGAAATTCAAAATACATCAATTGAAATTCAAAAAATATCAATTGAAATTAAAAAAATATCAATTGAAATTCAAAACACATCAATTGAAATTCAAAATATGTCAATTGAAATTCAAAAATTTCCATTTGAAATTCAAAAAATTCTAATTGAAATTCAAAAAATATTCCATTTGAAATTCAAAAAATTCCAATTGAAATTCAAAAAATGTAAACAAATCAATTTAAGAAATTAATACATTAGGCCAACACTTTTTTTGAGTATTTTGGTTTGTCATGGGTGATAAAAACATTATTAAAACTTTTAATGCATTTATTGCAGGAGAGTATACAAGATTTTGTTGGAAAATATTTGTAATAGCCTGTCATAAAGCCATAAAATATTTATGCATGCAACTATTGATGTATAAACTAAACGTTCAGAGTAAGTGTTTGGATGGATTACTCATATTTTTTTAATCGATTACTTTTAAAACATATAATTTTATATTTAGTTCTAATTGTTATTAACACTAAATATTTATTTTAAGTACTTTAAATAAATAAATAAATTAATAAATGGCTTAAAAGTTTTCATAATGTTTTTATCACCCATGATAAACCAAAATACTTAAAAAAGTGTTGGCCTAATGTTTACATTTTGATTTGTTTACATTTTTTGAATTTCAATTTGAATTCTTTGAATTTCAAATGGAATTCTTTTTGAATTTCAATTAGAATTTTTTGAATTTCAAATGGAAATTTTTTAATTTCAATTGACATATTTTGAATTTCAATTGATGTGTTTTGAATTTCAATTGATATTTTTTGAATTTCAATTGATATTTTTTGAATTTCAATTGATATTTTTTGAATTTCAATTGATGTATTTTGAATTTCAATTGGAATTTTTTGAATTTCAAATGGAATATTTTTTGAATTTCAATTGGAATTTTTTGAATTTCAAATGGAAATTTTTGAATTTCAAATAGAAATTTTTGAATTTCAAATGGAAATTTTTGAATTTCAAATGGAAACTTTTGAATTTCAAATGGAAATTTTTGAATTTCAATTAATATGTTTTGAATTCCAAATGGAATAATTTTTGAATTTCAAATAGAAACTTTTGAATTTCAAATAGAAATTTTTGAATTTCAATTGATGTATTTTGAATTTCAATTGATGTATTTTGAATTTCAATTGATGTATTTTGAATTTCAATTGATTTCAAATGGAAATTTTGAATTTCAATTGATATTTTTTGAATTACAAATGGAATTTTTGAATTTCAATTGATATTTTTTGAATTTCAAATGGAAATTTTGAATTTCAAATGGAAATTTTGAATTTCAATTGATATTTTTTGAATTACAGTTGTAAAAGGTGTAGTTCAGTTTTAAATGATCTTTTCTAATTTGCATTCATTCATTGAATTTCAAATAGAAATTTTTGAATTTCAAATGGAAATTTTTGAATTTCAAATGGAAACTTTTGAATTTCAAATGGAAATTTTTGAATTTCAAATGGAAATTTTTGAATTTCAAAATGAAATTTTTGAATTTCAAATAGAAATTTTTGAATTTCAAATGGAAATTTTTGAATTTCAAATAGAAATTTTTGAATTTCAATTGATGTATTTTGAATTTCAATTGATGTATTTTGAATTTCAATTGATATTTTTTGAATTTCAAATGGAAATTTTGAATTTCAATTGATATTTTTTGAATTTCAAATAGAAATTTTGAATTTTAATTGATGTTTTTTGAATTTCAAATGGAATTTTTGAATTTTAAATGGAGTTTTTGAATTTCAAATGGAAATTTTGAATTTCAATTGATATGTTTTGAATTACAATTGTAAAAGGTGCGGATGGCGCATGATAGATAGGAATGTTTTTCTTGCTTGTTCTTTCTATTTTCAAATATAAAATAAATTTTTTTAAACTCTTAATTTTGGAATTTTTTAAAACTTTTTATTATCCAAACTAAATTCTGTAATAAAAATCGAATATAAGATGAAAATCTTTCGATACTCTGATTTACAATTGAATTTCTTTGGCATTGTGTTGCACAAAATATACTGTAAATGATGATGTCTATTTTTGCCACACTTTTAAACATGTTGATAGTGTTTAGTCAGGAGCTAAGCTTCATTTGTGAATTAAACGTTATAAGATCCAGTTCATAAATACGGATTATTTGAAACATATTCCACTTAAACTAACTAAAGCAACTTTAAAACAAATCAATGGCTTTCAGGTGAATTTCTCTATATAGACAAAAACTAATTTTGAATTATAACAAAATAGTTTGAAAATAATTTGTAAAAGATTTTTATTTTTTCCATAATGGCACATTTTACCAGACTTATGATTCTTATGGCCATGGGCTTGGGTGCTATGTATATGTTACATTTATTAGCCCAGGATTGGAATAAAATTAGACGTCCAATACCGCAAGCTGTAACAAGATTGTTAACCGGTGCCAGTGCAAATCTGGATGGTTTTATAACACGCGGCAAACGTGATCTAAGCCACAATCATAATTATTATGGCCGTAAGTCACCGCTTAAAAATGACATTAAGAGAAATAATAACACTGCTGCAATTGATTGGAAACGTATACTTTCTCGTGATCCTTTTGAGTGTTTACAATCTTTGGTGTGTCAGTTGTTATCGGGAGCTGAAAGAAATTCCGATGAAGCTATTCTACTGTGTGATTTCTTAGAAGAGAATATTAATGTAGCTCCTGCCAAAATTGGTCGTGCTTTTAGTCGTGGTTTGGCTTTACGTGGTCGAACTGAACGTTGTTATGAGGAATATCCATTTTGTTGGTATTCAGCCAAAACTATGTTGAAAATGTTAAAATGGTTTGCCGATACAGTTCATAATGAATCTTAAATATGGACTAGAATACGGACATAAGTCATTATTTGTTAAGTTTTTCTTTTTAATAAAAATTTAAGACCAATTTACACTACAACCAAAAACTAGTAGTTTTTAAAAACTTTTAGTTTTTGATTTAAATTTTGTATGGAATTTGACCAGAAAAAGTTTTCCAAAACTGCTAGTTTTTGGTTGTAGTGAAAATTGGGCTTTAAATATATCTACTATATTCTTTGTAACTTAAAATAAAAAACCAAAACCAAAAAATAAATAAAATATTTTTTTTTAATCATAAAACATGCCTCAGATTAAAGAAGGACTTTGCAGTATCTTTAAATTTACCTCTTATGACAGAACAAACTAATGAACTTTTCAAAAATAAACTGTTTGGTGACTTGTTTTAACTAATGTTATAGAGCTAAACTAGGGCATGTCAACGTACTGACCCAAAAGAAACAGTTCGGTGACATGTTCCATATGAACCAGAAAACCATTTAAGTCGAATCCTCATAAAGTATAAATGAACCACTTATTTTGAAAGTGGTATAAGTCCATTTTGAAAAAAAAAATATACAATGATGGTGTTTCATGCACTCAAAAAAGTTTTACAGTTACTGCATGACAGTTGTTTGAGTAGTAATCAGTAGTTGTTGTTTTTAACTGCAAATACAGTTGTTTAATAAAAAATAACTATTATGAAAGATATTTAATAAAAAACAACTGATGAAAAATACCGTATTTTTGTAACAGTTATTTGAAGCAGATATTTTATTATTTTAATAAACAAATACCAAAACAATAATTTTGCAGTAAACACACAGAAACAATGATCAACCTAAAATATCTAATTAAAGATTTGATTTGAATTACATTTTTTTCTTAACAAATATTTAATTGAATCAATTAATGTGTTAATTGACTTTTAAATATATAAATACATATTTAATTTTAGACGTAATTCTCAAATTATTTTTTCATACACTGTATGCTTAAATATAAAATTTTCAGTATAAAATACCAAATGCATTTCAAGTTTGAAGCAAAACAAGCACACACCAGAGAAACAAGCCGACCCCAAGTTATCGGCGGCAGCGGCGCGGCTATTTATGGTCGGCGGCGGCGGCTTTGACGGCTTATATCGGCTTGAAACGGTTTTTTTTAATCAAAATAAATAAATTTAAATGTCGCAATGCAAATTTTGCATTTTATTAGTTCATATCTGGTTTAAAAAGTTAAATTACATGGCATGACATTAAAAAAACTAATAGAGATCCGACCATTGATTATATATATTTCAGGCATGCTGATTTAAATATCGTACTTAATTTGTTGATCAATGGTACATATTTCGAGAAAAATGTGTTTAAAGTTGGCGCTTCTGCAAGACCTATGTTTATATTTATGGCTCATACAAAATCTGTACTAGTGATCAAAAAATTAGGTACGCCATTGAAATCAGCATGCCCGAAATATACTTAATTGATGGTCAGGTCTTTATTAATTTTTAATAAGTAACATTTTGTAATGCTGTGTTATTATTAAAAAAAAAAATATTCTACGTTTTTGTACATAAATGAGCTAGTACTTAAGACTAATTTATATTATTTTGGTTCACAATTTTATAATTGTCATGAACAAACAGGTGTTTTTTAACTGTATATGGGTGCAATCTGCTTCTTTTTGCGGTTATACAGGAACCAGCAACTGAAAATGCTACTTCTGAAGAAGCCGAATTAGTGGGAATTCCAAAACAAATGTTGGCAACTTTTGCTACTCTGGGGAAAACCTTAAGAGTAAATATTAAAGGATATTGTTTAATGTATTTTCTTATACAAATAGGCGGCGCTGATGATTGATTCGGCGGCTTCGTTTTAGCCGGTTCGAGCCGCTTAAAGCGGCGGCGGCGTAATATGTGAAAATATCGTCGCCGGCGGCGCGCCCCCGTTTTCGAGCCGATCGGCTTGGTTCTATGGCACACACACTAACATACAAACAAACGCAGCAGTAACACACAATTTTTTTGTATTTTTTGTTTGTATAAGTTATTTATAAAAGTTTAAATTGATATTATCATTGCCGTGATAGGTGCGAAATCAATTAAAATATTAATTGATTTAATAAATTTTTTAATTAAAACCCGTTTTTAGTTTTTTCTGTGCAGTTAATTTTGGTACGAAGATGCTGCGCTACACAGAAAATTCACTTATCAATAACCTGGTGTAGGTTGTAGGCAGGGGTGCCGATCTCGCAAATCCCGACATCACGGGATTTTCTAGGAAAAAATTTCGGGATTTCGGGATTTATATCATGTTTTTAATTTGCGTATTTTATTACTTTTTGTGACATAAAATGTTTAGAGTTTTTGAATTTAACGTCTTTTTTTAGACAAGTGCAATTAATACTATAAATAATAGGTCCATTCGTTTACACCAAAATTTGCACAAATTTGTACAAATTTGTACTGGATTTTACTGAAATGCGTTCGCGTACACATAAATTTGCAAAAGAGAGCATCTACTAAGAGAGTAAAGTGACAGTTGTCAGCAAAAAACCTGCAAATTTTTACTGGAGAAATTTTTGCCAGTAAATCAGTAAATCCAGTAGAAAACAAAAACATATGATTAAATTAAGTAAACAAACAAAAATAAGCATACATTTAGTAATAAAAACATTTAAAAGATTAAAAGCTGAATTAAAAGGGCGGCAAAAACTAAAAATAATTATTTTCAACCTGAAACAAATTAAAGTAGTCAGTTACAATTATTATAGTAACAATTTATCAGTTTTCTAATATCTCTGTTAATTGTTTTTATTTACATTAATATATTAGAGATGTAAAGCTAATGAATATATGAATACTTCTTACTGCATATTATTCAGGGTACCGAATATCAAAAATCAAGTATTCATGTATTTTCGTATGTTATTTAACTAGAAACAAAATTAAAAGTCATGTCCAAACTAAACAAGTCTAAAAGCTTCCACAAAAGTTTATTTAATAAATACAATTGCTACGAATTTATAATTATTAAAATGCAATACATCAAGTACCAAAAACAATATATACTGGGTAGTCTAAATAATACATATTTTACAACACTAAGCTTTTTAGCGCTCATATGTTTGAATTAACCTGCAAGTTTTTGCAATTTTTCCGTTCGTTTACTTTTTTTTGCAAGAGCCAGTTTTGAGAGTAAAATTTGAATTTTGCCCAAAATTTACTCATCTACTGGATTTTACTGGAAAGTAAACGAATGGACCTAATATGCGTATGATTTCGTTGTTTTGTGAGTGGCGTGATAGATAAGAATAAGCATATTTCTAAAAATCATAACAACACAAAGAAAACGGTCTCAGTTGTTGACACCGAATTTGTAGCCAATTGAATCCTGGCGTTTACGACAACTATCGTAATGTTAAATTATATATATTTTTAGACGTGAAAGCTAATATTAAGTTACCTAACAGAACATTACATTCCAAATAAATATTATTGCGTTCCACAAAATTTTAGAGAAATTACATTTTTTTTGTTGTTTCTGGTATTGAACCGTGGCCTCCAGATAAATAGTCCTCTGTCCTACTGATTTCACCACAATCACTTTTAATTTTCATTGAATTATTTGCTATTTTTAACATTTGAATATTTTATTTTAATTAAAAAAAACTTTTTGTGTTTATCTTTTCGGAGTTTTGAACTCGTAAGTTCGGAGTACAAGGCAAACTCTCTACCCACTACACTACAAACACTTATAAATGTTGAGTGCTAAATTTGAAAATATTTTGTTAGGAAAACAAATATTGTCTCAAATTCGTTTTCCAATACCAATCATTAGTTGCGTCTATAAACAATGCAATCCACAATTCGGTTGGTACTACTGAACTTCTACTTTAGTGGCATATTTGATTGTGAACACCGTATTTGTAGTAACCACTTTTGATTATCAACAATTTTTTTTTTTTTAATATTTTAAAGATTATCTTGTATTATCACAAAATAAATGGTAGCTTCTACGGTACACAATTACTAACCGAATTGTATTTGAAAAGATGATTGGAAATACCAATAATTGGATAAATGGAGTGTTTTTTATTGCTTTTTCCCTCTAGTCATAACTGTAGTAGCTTTTGGTATTTTGACACTGTTGCCAATTTAGCTATTTTCCTGTAAAAACTAGCTATTTATAAAATCATTTAGCGGGATAAAATATGATTAAGCTATTAGCGTTAAATCTATCGAATTTTCAAGTCAACCTTGACCAGCGATGATAAATGAGATTTTTAAATTAGTACCACCAAGCTTAAAAATTAGCACCTTTTCCGACACCCATTGTACAATAGTTTTTTTTTTTTGTAAATTATCGAGAAATAATAATATTTGCAAAAAGGCAATCAAACTACTCTGGAACTCGTCCATTGAAACTTTTCATTAAGTGGAGTTATTAAAACTGATGAAGACCGTAGTGGGTCAGAAAATGCATTCCATTCATGCTAGTGTCTAATAACTTTTTCTGTGTTTTTTTCTAATAGTCAAAGTAAATTATCATATAAAAATTATAATTTTTCTGTTAATTTAGAGAAAAATTTGTCATGATCTAAATCCGAACAAATAAAAATCTCACACATAAATTTTTAGATCAACGATAAAATTCACTATTAAACCACTCACCAGGTACAGTGTAAAAATCGTTTAATGTATAAATGAAGAAGGATAGAATATGATGACATTAGAGAAAAGAACTGCCATTTAAAAGTTTTACCTGAAAGTTAAACTGGCAACTATGATAATGACTAGAGAAAAAACAAACACACTATAAATAGAAATCGTTCGTGGTAAATTTCATTCTAACTCAACACACAGAGTAATGTGGGATTTAAAGTTACCCAATTTCTTTAACATGTGAGTTAAATAGATGATATTTACGATTAACACTAAAATGGCACGAAGAATGTTGATGAAGACCGTAGTGGGTCAGAAAATGCATTCCATTCATGCTAGTGTCTAATAACTTTTTCTGTGTTTTTTTTCTAATAGTCAAAGTAAATTATCATATAAAAATTATAATTTTTCTGTTAATTTACAGAAAAATTTGTCATGATCTAAAACCGAACAAATAAAATCTCACACATAACTTTAATTTTATTTATTTAAAAGTTTTATTCACTACATTAAAGAAGTTTCATTAAAAAGTTTGTGGAACAAGATTTATTTGTTTTCTAAAAATTTTCAGTATCCGTCATCCAATAAATTCTCTGTATTCAAATGAAATTTTTCTTTTTAAATTTTTCACTCGACTTATCGTGCAGATTATTATGGAATTCGATTTTAAAATCTGAATAAGTTTTCAAGGAATCGATTCGCAAAACTTATTTTATGGACTGAATTATTTTGTACTTTATTCGATCAGTGTCATATTTGATGAATCAGTTTGATTTTTGTTGATGCTTTTCATAAAATTTTTATGGGAATAGATTCGAAAAGGAATTATCTTTTCCATGATCTGTTTTCAAGTGTAACATTTAATATTTGCAAAACATTTGCTTATTTAAAACCCCTTAATTTTTCTGTAATAATTTGTAAATAGTACTAAATGAGTCTTAATTAGTCTTTCCGGGACGGGAATCTACTATATAAAATAATAAATTAAAAATAACTAATTTAAAATAATAGCCAGGTTAAAAAAGTTCATATATGATCACATATATATTTTTATATGATCATTTATGGTCATCAATATTCGTACATACTAGAATAATTATCATACATATCCATATATGGACAAATATGGTTATATATTATTTTATATGGTCATTCATATACGTTCATACGTTCATACATTATATATTTTTGTAATTTTTAAAAACAGTTTTAATAAAAAATTCAAAATGAAAATATGTATATTATGTACATATATTATGTATATGTGTCAGCACAAGCATTCTATTTAGTATCGCATCAGAACGAAATATATGCCAGATATACAACATTTTAAACAATATTAAAATTATATTAAAATATTGTGAACAATTTTAAGATTATAAGTTTTTTAAACAGGACCTCACAGATGAAAATAGGAATTACTCAAAATGTTCAAGTAACATAAATTGTTGCACAGTAAATTTACATTTTCATTTAAAATTTACAAGATCATATATAAATGTTTTTTTTTGTTCTCCTACATTTAATAAAAACTTCGAATTTTATATTAATTAAACGTCTTGGGTAATTCGTATTTATATACGTGAGGTCCTGTTTAAAAAAATTCTTGAATTTGTCCACAATGTTTTAATTTAAGTAACAGTCAAACTTCCATTTGCTATTCATAACATAGATTACATAGATCTCCAACTCTTTGATTTTAGCTGCCAGTGCACGTAACTCATGAGAATGTGTTGGACATATGTGGTATACATATACAAGAAATATTTGAATGTGTATGAACAATTGTGTTTGTTGATAAAAGAATAAGAAGAGTTTGAGATCTATGTAATCTATGATTCATAAGGTTAACAAAAATTACTGAAACACATTTTTTACTTTTAAATGGACTTATTTGTCAAAACTAAACATTTTAAAAAATTTATAGAAACAACTTCTGAACTTAATGAAATTTTAAAATAAGAGTTAAATGCGGTAATATTGTCGTACTGAAGACAAAAGTAATATAAAATTTTCAATTTATAACGAGCTTTCAACCTCCGTATATTTACAAAAATAAAGCAAATCAAACATATTAGCTAGGTTGATACTAGTATTTCGATCTGGCTAAAGATCTCATCAGAACCCGAAGTTTTAGAAAAGCTAGAGCCTATATAATAGGCAGAACTTTAACAAAAAACCTATTAATAATCAATGTTGCTCCATTCTTGTCTTCTTAGTAATCAACCACGTGGTTAGGTCTTTTCCTAACAAGCATCATGACGTTACTAAATTTTGAAGACCAAAAATGTTCTATTTATATAAAAAATTTTTAGTGTGTACTCTGGCTCAAGTAATATTTTTTACAGTTATATTAGTTTTTTGTTTTTATATACATCGAGATTATTTTTATGTTATTTTCAATTTATAACGAGCTTTCAACCTCCGTATATTTACAAAAATAAAGCAAATCAAACATATTAGCTAGGTTGATACTAGTATTTCGATCTGGCTAAAGATCTCATCAGAACCCGAAGTTTTAGAGAAGCTAGAGCCTATATAATAGGCAGAACTTTAACAAAAAACCTATTAATAATCAATGTTGCTCCATTCTTGTCTTCTAAGTAATCAATATAAAATAATTTACTTATTTTACTAACAAGGAGAGTACCGTAAAAATAAATAAAAATATGAATCAGTGTCCTTATGAATTTGAATAAGAATTGAAGTTTTTAACAATCAAACTTTGAAATGGGTTTATAAATCTAATTTAATTTTGTTTTAAATCTTTCCTGTCATTTTTACAGCTTTAAACAAATATATCATATGAATAAAACTACACAGAGAGAATTTCTTGAGCGAGTTTTTATGAAATTTACCCATATACGTGCCTTAAAATATAAATTTAAACACTCCGATAATAGAATGAAACATTGGTCCAAATGGAACGATATGAAATGGAACGGAAAACGAGTGTAACACTTTACACATTTGTACTATTGGTACGTGTTGGTACGTTTTCCGATATCTCGCTTAGTTTTGGAGATATTAGCCATTTTATAACATGGCGTTTTTTAATGTGTTTTTAAACGTGTTTTGGACAAACTTTGATAATATCAAAACTTTGTTTTCTTAAAACCCCGGGATTCCCAAAGCAAATTCCCAGCATTGCGGAAATAAAAAAATGCTTAGTTTCCCGGGACGCGAAATAACGGGATGTATTCCTTAATCGTAAGACATATAGATATAGCTTTATTAAAGCAGTTTTTGAAAAAATTTTATAAATCGAAAAATTTGTTTGTGGGGCGCCACGTGTTGATGCTATCCTGAAATTCGCACCATCTAACTTTTAGACCTAGTTCAATAGTAATCTCAACAACAATTGATAAAAATCGTAAGTTAAAAAAAAAATCCGCTCTAATGCGCTAATTGGAGTGGATTTAAGTGTCTCGATGAGAGTGGGGTATCCCTTATTTATTGAGAATAAAACTTAATTATCTGGTATGTGATAAAAAAAACGATAGTTTTTAAAATTTCAATAAGGAATGTTTCGTATAGTCTTCAATTAAAAAAAGATTAAAATATGTAAATCGAAATTCCTGATTCAACAGAAGCAATTAACTAACCCAAACCAAATTTCTGATGGAATTTGATAACCGAATTTGAATTAACACTTAGGTTAGGTGTGTTTCAACACAGAGAAAAAAATCATATTTAAATCAATTATAATGTTAATATCTCATTTCTTAACTACCATTTTTAAATTAAGTGTGAAGCTTATTAGAGTAAATATGATTATATTTAAAATAAACATTTTCGTATTTAAATTAATATTTCTGCATTATAGATGTCATTTCCAGTAGAAACATATTGAAATTAAATAGAAAACAAACGTTGTTTGATTTCAAGCTCCTATGTGTATGTATAATTTTTTCAAAAACAGATTTTAGAATTTGTTGGGAGTCAATTAGAATCAGAATTTGTTGGAAAATGTTAAACGACAAAAGGGGTTTAAAAAAAACTATATTGGTCATTTACTTTTATAAATACAAATAGATATATTTCTAATATTTTTGTTTTCGTATTTAATTACATTTTTAATATTTAAAAAATACATATTTTAAGCAAATAACAATTATTTTTGCGTACATTTTAGTTAGATTTTAGATTTTTAAAGTAACAAAAATTAAATGTTTAATTTAATTATAATTAAAAAATATAATGTAACAAATGTATGTATTTTAAATATGCATTCAAATGGAATGTTAATAAAATAGTTGTATATAAAAAATAATTATATGTTTGTAAATAATTAAAACAAAATAAAATTGTGCATAAATTCATTGTATGATATTGAAAATATTAAAATTAAAATTTATAATTAAAAAAAAGGTACTTGTATAAAAAAAATAATAAGAGAGCATGATAGATGCGAAATATTATATGAAGTACTTAATTTAAGGTGGAGCTAAAAATTATTTGAAAGCTGGTTTTAAAATATAATTTTTATTTAAAAATCGACCCAACGATTCTAAATAAATTAGATCATCAAAAATTATATTCTAAGCCGGGTTTAACATTTTATTTTCAATCGACCGATTTTTAAATTATTGTTTTAAAGCACGACCTTATGACAATACCCACCAAACATTTTGATCTTCTAATTTGGCATTTTCATCGATGAATTTAACAGTAGCTTGTCATAAGAGGGAATCATTCCAAATATGATTATTTGGCAGTTTTTCTGCCTAAACAATTTCTCGGAAGTTATTTAGGCATAAAATATTCTTAGAACGTTGTTTTGCTGCATTAAAAGAATGATTCCTTCCTATGAGAAGCCAATGTTAAATTCATCAATGAAAATGCTCGATTAGAATCATTCCAGAACAGTTTTTGCTGGGTACATATTATATCAATTATTTTTGTCTCATGGACAATTTTATGTATAAAGGCATTTTTAATACATTTTGTATATAAAGAGATATAGTAAATTCAAAAACTCCTAAATTTTTCATTACAATTTGGAAAATATTTAATTTTTTTTTATAAGAAGATGCAATTTGAAAAATTCTTTAGCATAGAATAACATAATCTTTAGATTTTTTTCAAATGGCATTCTTCGATTAAAAAAGACAAGGAAATTTTCGAATTGTAGTGAAGTTTTTACTGGATTATTTTCAAACTTTAAACTATTAATAATGATTTTTGTATTGTATATTATATAGTAAAAATAAATAATTAAAAATGAAAACACAATAAAGATTTATTAGCGCAATAGCAAATGTTAAGTTTTATTTTGCAAAATTCAAAAAATAAGAGATTATAAAAAATTACTAAAAACAAGAGTTTTCAATTAGACCTTGCCAAATTTTTGATAGCCGTCACTAACAAGAAAGTTATTCTGAAGTTAAACACTTCGATTTTGATCAAAATATAAACGTCGATATGTTGGAGAAAATAAAATTCTAAGATACATCTTTCTCTTCTTTTGGGCCCTCTCTGGAATAAAACCAGCCCATGACCTATATCTGTGTTGTTTTTGCATAATCCCTCAAGTCGACTTAAGGTACATATTTGTATAAAATTGGTATATTGAAGATTTGTTATAACCAGAAACCAAGAAGCTTATTGAAAGTTAATTTCTAACTTATTTTGACTAATTGTATGGACATTGCATAAACTAATAAGGGAGGTATCCTGACCCGTACAAGAGGATCTTAAAAAACTTTTGATATGTTGTAGAGTGGTTCGGTGACACCCGACATTTTTTATAATATTTTCAAATATCTACATTTTCAAATAAAAATTCTGTTAAAAAAGTTATTAGAAGTTTGTATATTTATTTTCGATATTTAAATATCGCTTTGAATCAAAAATTGTAAAATTACCAGCAGAACCTCGGTAATAGGTTCCCAGTTAAAAAATACTATCGTGGTACAGCGTTTTCATAACATTCCGCTTTACAGGTTTAAAGCGTTTTGAAAACGACCCAAATGATAACCATGCTTTACGGTGTGAGGATGGTATTTTATACCGTTTTAAAATGTTTGTTTGGTTTGGTTTAACGAATCGATTATGTTGTTATAACGTCATTATAACGTTATCAAACCGTTTGAAAAACAAATTTTAAAGTCATGTGAGAATAGTTTTTTAAAAAATATTTTATCTAAGATTAAATATTTCTCAGGATTTTGTCATATTAAAAAAAAGTTTTGAATTTGGAAATTTGAATGCAATTAATTCAAATATAGATTTTTCCATTTCATAAAAAAACGTATAGAGTGGAACACGGTTATAACGAACACCGGTTATAACGAACTGTTTTTTGTAAGAAACGATTTTTCTGGTCCCAACGCATTTACTAACATATTTGATACAACATAATGCGGTTATAACGAACATAGTTTATAGCGAACTAATTTTTTGGACGCTTTTAAGAATTTTCATACAAATTTTTACGCTTATAACGAACACATACAAAAAATCGAGATTTTTAAATGAAAAATGCGCTGCAAATTTTAAAAACTTCAGCTTTTTATTTGAGAAGAAAAGAATTAAAATTTGTATGAAACGTAATTTAATGAAAGAATTGTTTCAAAATTACAAAGAAAAATTTTAAAACTAGGGGAATTAAAAAACTTTAAAAAAACTAAAATTTTATTAATTTTTGGAAAATGTTTACCACGCTTATAGCGAACCGTGCTCCACTGTATATCGATTTCCTACAAAATAATGATTTTCCACTATCCTTTTTTTTTTATTAATGAATACAATTTTGCGAAACAAAAAGTGCTGAAAAAGCATTTTTTTTTGAACACTTTAGCTATATCAATGTTTTGGCAGTGTTTTTTAAAATAAACAGATATATAATTTTGTGATAGAAGTGTCGCGAAACTCTTGTCTATGACAAGGGGCGAACTAAGGACCGTGACGGATTACCTCAAGGGACACTGTGACCTTAGGTATCAATTGTACAAAATGGGACGATCCTCTACTGATACGTGCAGGTTTTGTGAATTGGAACCCGAGACCTCAGAGCATGTTCTCTGCAAATGTCCGAGGCTCTCCGACAGGAGGGTGCGTTATTTTGGTGGTCGAATAGTGACGCCATCGGACGTTTGTAATTGTTTACCTGGTAGGATAGCTTGGCTTCGTAGGGAGCCTGAACCTATAGGGTGTATTCGTTGGCAGCACAAAATACCAACTTCTGGTCGCTAATTGCTAAAGTACTTTTTGCAAAAGTTAGGAAAACGCTTTAAAGCAATGTTGCTGAAGTGCTATTAATTTATAAACAGTTGCAAATTTTGTATGTATAGTAGTCCCAAAGTACTTTTTGCGAAGCGTTCCAAAAGTAATCCAAAATAATGTTTTTGTAATGCTTTCATTTCATACCATTTGAACTAACGCTTTCAAAATGCTTTTATGTTTGTACCATCAAAAACAAACGCTTTGCTTTTGTACCGCTTTGCTTTTTTACATAGCACAAATTCGAATTACTTTGTTTCAGATTGTCTTAAAACCTTTTTAAGAGATTTTTTATATTTGTACCATCGAAAACAAACGCTTTGACATCGCTTTGTTTTTTGTACCGTCTTAAATTTCTACCCAGGTAACTTCACACAATTTTCAAAATAACATTTGCATTTACATAGCACAAATTGCTTTTACTTTGTCTGCTTCAGATTGTCTTAAAACCTTTTTAAATGATTTTAACTATAAAGAATGCAATCTTGATAACATCCGTAATTAACTTGTAGAAAATACAATTTTTCTTTAACTGATTAAGTTAAATTCGAATATAATCTCTAAAGCAACACAGGTAGAAAAATATGACCCTGAACGCGTTTTGAAAGCACTTTAAAGGGTGGCACAAGCGTTTTCAGAACATTCCGATTTACAGGTTTAAAGCGTTTTGAAAACGACCCAAATGATAACCACACAGGTAGAAATAGCCAACTGTACAAAAATATAGTACTGGCAAACCACTGTTATTTTTGTAAAAACCACCATGTTGAAAATCACCAAAGTTACAACTAATATTGTACTAGAAATACACAATTTCGTTTGTACAACAAGTGCTTTGGCAGTATCACCCGGCGAAATTTTGGAAAGCACCAAATTTTTTGAACTTCCAACGTTTTGCCAACTGTGGCACCCAACGGTTGGACGCTGTTATTAATCGGGTAACAGTACAATACTTTAAAGATTGTTAATCCCACGTTCTGCCGACGCATAACCGCCCGTCTCTAGTACTTTGCCGATAGTATTTTTCTGACTGGGCATGTTTTACGGTGTGAGGATAGTATTTTATACCGTTCTCAAAGCGTTGCAAAAACAAACTTTGAAATGATTTTTTAACCGCCAAAAAAGCGTTCGTATAACATTCGTAATTACAAATTAAGAGCGTTGTGACAACGACCCAAATGATAATTATGATTTACCGTCTCAGGAAGGTAATTAATTTAAAGTACTACTTTGTTCATGGTCTATAAACGATGTTAGAACTAATTTACAATTTTAAAGTAGTCAAATTAAAGATTTGAATTTAGAAATTCAAATGCAATTAATTGAAATATATATTTTTCCTTTTCATCAATAAACGTTTTGTTTTCAGAAGACGAAGACAGTTCTGGAGAGTCCAATACACCTGATAAATAAATATCAGATGATTTTTGTCCCTTGATGATGAACTGATTTTAGTAATTTGGTGTACTGATTTCAGTGATTTTGGCCTCTTAGATTTGAAGATAAAAACAAATTGCAAATTTTGTTCAAATTTAATTTCTCTCATTGGGGATCCCGTTACCGAAACTTTGTAATCCGCACAGATTGTTGGAGCCGCGATTATTACCGTATCTCTCTCTATAGAATAATTACTATAAAGATAAAACTTGTAATCTGTAATTAAAATTATATAAATAAAATAATAAAAACTACCAACACTTTTAAATTTTGCTAAATAATTGCTTTTTTTAGCTTTGAAGAATTGCTCTAAATCATAGCTACTAGTTTAAAATATATTTCAAAGTTATCCAAACTTATGTCTACTACACTTTTTTATCAATAAAGACGACTTTGCAAAAAAAAAAGTGCTGGGAAGACACTTTTTCGAATCTTTTAAAATCGCGTTAAAGCAATCTTTTGACAATGTTTTTTTTTTTAAACAAACAGATATATATTCTGTAAAAGAAGTACTGCTAAAGTACTTTTTATAAAAACACTTTAAAGCGAGGTTTTTAAAGTGTTTTTATTTCATAAAATGAAAAGTACTCCCAAAGCATTTTTTGAGAACGGTAAAAAAGCAATCCAAAATAATGCTTTTACCGTCCCTAATGCGATTTTAAGTCAAATGCGATTTTAAGTCAAAAATTTAATTTTTGCAAATACCAAAATAAGGGAGTAATTTTTCATGAAAAATCAAAAAAATATTAAACAATGGTATACATGTCGTCGTATGAATATTGGTGAGACCTATAGACCATTTCTGGCAAAATTGAGTTAGGAATTGATTATATATGATTAATGTGTCCTCTTTCTAAATCTTTAATCCGTTTTTATATACCTCGTATCCAGCCCCATATGTGCTGCGTATCCCTATTTCTACAAATTTCTTAACATTGGTATGGTGTATTGACCACTTTTTGGCCAATGAGTCAAACTTTCTATAGAAAAATAAAAACATTATTCGTCAAGCTTGGTTTGACACATTTGAAATAAGCAACGCATATAAAACAAAAAACAATAAAAAGTTTAAGCATTGGTTTGCACTATGATAACCTAGTTTTATAATGGTTAAAAGAAAAAAAAAACTTTTGACCTACTTGAAAGAAATACAATAAAATTGTGATAAAAACGGCTTATAGGCCAAATAATAAAAAAATCTTTTTTAAAAAATTGTTAATAACTCTGAATACTTAGTGCAAAAAGGCGTAAAAATTAACAATATTGTTTATAATAAATGCAGCTATAGATATAGCAAACAAAAAAGAAAACCTATCCTGTAGAAATTTAATAATTTTGTTGTAAACTTTCTTTATCGTTTTTGGTCAAAAATGTTTTTGCTCGGTGCGGCTCTCCCATAATCAATCGACGATGTGCGAAATTTTTTTGAATTGAATCAAAAAATATAATTTTGAGAATTTTTTTATTTCTTAAATTTAAAACCGTCTTAACTTTTGCATATCTTGCAAAAAGTAGTTCACGCAAACGCATTGAAGTACCTAAATAGTGGATTAATAGTCATATTAATGTGCCATAAAAAATTAACCTTAGTTAAAATATTTTTGAGAATAGCCCATATATGTATTTGGAAAGGTCTACTATTTCTAGTTCCACACATGTTTGAAACTTTAATATCTATTGAAAAATTGTGAAGTTAAATTGTTTTAGTTTACGGAGTCTTAAAAATCAGTTTGTCGACAAATACTATTTGATTTTGGGGTTGAATTAAAATTTATAAAAGTTGTTATATGATCTACTCAGCCAGACCTACAATTTGGACTATGTAAGTTTAAGGCCGAGTTTTTAAGATGTCATTTAAACTTGGATTAGTTAAACCGCTGACGAATTTTGTCTGCCAAGTTTATTAACAAAAATTTGTTGAAACCACTTCATCTTGTTTAAAATTTTTTTCTTTATCATAATAGCACAAAATAAACCACATTTCAGAAGCAGTATTCCATTTAAAAACTTCGCTAATCTAAGTTTAAAGATAATCTATCTCGGCCTTTAAGTATTATATCACTTTTACAAAGTCTAATCGATTCAAATTGATCTTAGATTTCGTTTTTCTGACACTACATATCTAAATTCGATTAAAATAGGAGAGTTTAGCTTGGAATACTTATTTTGTAAGTTGTTGTGTGTCATCAGTAACAGTACAAGTTTTATCTGACAACAGCTACCAATAACGTTGTGGAAGGTTTAACTTATTTGGTCAAGTCATAATTCTATTATATTGTCGGATAGTCTATTTTGCAAATATGGTTATTAAGTATAAATATTGTGTTTTCAAAATTAAATATACGTATATTGTTCATAAAAGCGAGTATAAGTTATTAAGAAATATATTGTATTTTTAAGAAACTTTCTTTTGAGATTTATTTTAAGATAACAAAAAATATAGTTGAATAAATAACACTGCGGCGCTACAAAATTGACCGCTAAAATCGAGAACAAGAGTACCGACCATTGATCGTAAATATTTCGGCAACGATAATGATTTTAATGGCGTTTTTTTTTTACTTTAAAATTCATATAAATATGTAAACATTTTTGAAATAAAATTAGAAAACATTTTGTACACATTTACGGTAATGAGAGTGTTTGTTAAAATAATTTTCGCAAATATAAACTTTTTTAACTGAATTTTGATACACATCATTTTTTAAACTATTTGAACTCATATGTCATCCTTTTTCGCTATGCTATCATATAAATTTTCGGCACATTTCGCGTTTTTACCATTAACCGTACTTTCTTTTTTTTTTCTTTTTTACACTAAATAAATGTTCAGATTTGTCGTTTTGCTTTGATCGATTTGCGAAATGGGATGATAAACTGTGTAAAAATTTTAAAATAAAGTAAAAACGGTGAAAAATACACAGATTTACTTGTTAACGCTGCACATTTATAAACGAAAACAAAAACCCGAAAGTTAATTTGATTTTTAAAATTTTATGTTTAAAAAACTGCGTTGAAATATGCAAAACTTTAATGCAAATTTGCGAAAAATCTGGCTCATAAGTGAAAAAGCTGGGTACGCCATTAAAATCAACGTGTCCTAAATATTGAGGATCAATGATCGATACACTTGTTTTAATTTTCGAGTTGTGCAGTCTAAATATAGGGATTTTAAATGAAAAACTTCTATTCTATAAAAGTTATTATGTTTCTCAAAAATAAGTAATGAACTAAAGAGAGTTTAAAACTTAAAATTTAATAAAATTCTGTTGAGATTAAAAGTTTGTTATAAATTATATAAAAATATATTGAGACTTGTTTTGTTAGGGGTAATTGAAATATAAATAAATTTGAGATAAAGATTTAAGACTTAACTATGTATGACTTGTTTTAAAATTCGTATCACTGTCAATTTGTTTGTTTCATTATTGCTTTTGTTTTTTTTTTTTCAAGGGAAATGTTATAAAATAATTTATAAGCCAATTGAATAAAAAGGCAACCAATAAAAAAATATATGAAATAATAAAAAAAAAAAACTTACTACAGATTTTGATCTCCAGCACTTTTTATAACTCCTCCATCTACTTTTTTCATAGTAACACTAGTAACATCTTTAACTATCATTTCTGCTACCTGCCAAGCTATTTCTTCCTGAACATTATCTTCCGGTAAATTAACCAATTTACGCATAGCATTTTTCAATTTATTACCCTGCAATGCTAGAGACCAATTGTGTGACGATTTTAAAGAACCCGAGTGTAAAGCATCCGAAGGTGATATAAAATCCCGTTCATAACGACCCAATGAATTGACACGACCAAATTTTAAATTATTACTATTTGATCGATGCCATAACAAATCGGGATTGGTTAATTGTGAGGAATCAATATTTAAATGAAATTGTTTAAGATGTGCCGAATGATTATCCATTGAAGCTAGCAAGGTATTATGCTGGGATATAGTTAATTTTTTATCTAACGTACAATCGGACAAAGTCTTGCGATGTCTATTTGAGGATTTATCACTAACACATCTTCTTAGCGGTTTATGCAGTAGTAAATGATTTTGTTGTTGATTATTAAGGCTTTCTTTGTGTTCTTGCAAGTCATCTTGTAAGCGAGTTTTTAATTCATTAACATAATTAGCAAATAATGACGATTTTAGAAATGATTTTAAATATTTACGTTCCAAATATTTGGCCGCCACTTTAAGAGGTAAATCAAAGCAATAGATTACCAAACCTTCGCTACAAATACATGATTCTACATGAGCTCGTAATTTATTCGAAGACCATAATTTTATTTCATTTTGTAAAGAGAAAAATTTCTCATATATAATCATAGCATCGGATTGCGCCTCTTTTTCATTTCGTATTTGCTGTTCCTGGGCTAAATAACTTTTACGATAATTTATGGCCGAAGACCAAAAATCTAAACAATCTCTTTCCTGATGTTGTTCCAAATATTCCATTAGATAAAAGAGCGTAACTTCGCTATGTAAAATATCATTGATATTTAAATTATGGCCTTGTATTAATTCCACACAATATTTTGTGTAGTAGGTACTTTGTAGAAAATCATTTAAATAGTCCTTTTCCAATTTGCCCAGGACATAATGTTGAGCCTCTATAAAACAATCGGCAGTTATGCCAGCACTATTTTCGCCTTCCTCTAGATCTTTTTTACATAAAATTAAAGAAATTTTAGATAAAATATCGACTGGCAATTCTATGTGTTGTGGAGAATTTCCACTTAAATATTTTTGATATATTGTCAAAGCATCTTGTACGCTAGCTGTAGATATCTGCACAGATTCAGATATTTCGGTAAAATTACTCGTTAAACTACATATCGATAGTTCAGATGAAGCTTTCAGTTTATGTCTATCATTATTGTGTGACGATTTAGTTAATTGTTTATTAGTTTCAGCACAGATTTGCGATTTTTCATCATCTGTCAATGGTTTACGCATAGTTAAATCGCACATAGTTTTTAATTCAGGTACATTACTATTATCGCCTATGGCCACTACACTTTCTTCTCCCTCCCCACTACCATTGTTAAGATGTCCTCTCGGAGTGGTAGTTGTAGTTTCATTTAAATCACTTTGTTGTCGTTGCTGTATCATTTTATCATCTGTATGATTATTTGTGCATAATTGCTCTTGTGCTGTCTCTTCGTGCTGTGTTAATTCCTGTTTCCTCTTCTGGTATTTGTAGTGCGATTAAATTCTGTTTTTGTTCTTTTCGCAATTGTGCTAAAGCGGCGTTTTTAAAATTTTGTGTATCTAAATAAAATTTGATCAAAGGCAGAGCATTATGTGTTTCTAAATATTGAACAAAATAACTCAGGCAATTTGGTTCATTAACTATAGATGATACGGACATGGATAGACGGGAGTGGTATTTAAAAAGATCTGAAAAGTAGTAATAAAAAAAATATTTTTGATTTTTCATATTTGTTGATCCAGAGATTACTAAATGAATGTTAATTTTATTCGGTTTAAGATCATATTATCGAATTCCAAATAGAAATTGATAATTTCTTTTTTACCCTCGTTTGAACAAGGGTATAAAGGCCAAAAAACCAAAGTGTTCAGCAGAGGTAAAAAGCGTAGGAAACGGTCTAAAAATTTAGTTTTGATACATTTTTTTTGTGCTATTCTACAAATATAGGCCACATGTACATGTGTACAAAATTCCACTAAAAACTATTCAGCAGAAGTAGCAAACAATTTAACTTGAAAATGTTCTTTAGTGGAATTAGAGCATATGTTACATTTTTATTTTCACAGATTTTTTAAGTAGTTTTTCAAATAATTTTGATCTTCTTTTGAGTTTTCCAACCACTATATGTAAATTACGAAAAGTTATATTGCGTACACAAAATATAAAATGCATCCATCATGTTTTTACTGTTTACCTTACTAACGAATTTCATTAAGATTGAAGCGAAACTGTGGGACACTTTTGTTTTCCGATTAAACAAAAACTCACGGTTTTTCAGTTTATTGCAGCCTAAAAAGTAAGTGACTAACAATGTTGCATTTAATATCTTATAAGTAATAGTTAAATAATGTTTCATTTATATGAGTATTAGACTGTGCCAGAGCTTTAAAGAATTCATTCAATTTGGGAATGAATTCCATTTTTTAATTCAAGGAATGAATTCTTTAATAAGAAAATACTAAGAATGAAGTTCTGTGAATGAGTTCAAAGAATTAAAATTTAGAGAATGAATTCCATGGCTAAGACATAAGGCATTAAAATTAAGGAATTCGTTCAAAAATTCATTCAAATTCAGTTAATTCAACTTTTGGCCAGGGAATTCCTTCCCTAGGGAATGAATTCCCTGGGAATTCATTCCATTTTTCCACGTTTTTTGCTTAATTCCCTAAAGATTTAACTCTATGATTTAAGTCCCTATGGACTTAACTTTTTTGTTTAATTCCTGAAGGACTAAACTTTTTAGTTTAATTCCCTAAGTGACTTAATTTTTTTAACCTGAAATAAGCTTTTCACATAATGCGTAAAAAAAATAACAATATATTCCTGGGATGGTCGAAAAAAAATTGTCCTGAAAGGAACTACATGATCTTTAAATACAAAAATACTTTTTGTATCAAAATCTTGTGTAGGTTTTAAAATGTATTATTATTTATACATTTGTTCCATTATTTTTATTTTGTCCAATAACCAATTTTTAAATTTTATCAGTTTTTTCGTTACAAAACTATATCAGCCGTTATTTTAAAAACATTAACTATGAAATATAAAAATACAGATCCGGTTTTATTGTATTTAATGTTGTAACTTATTATCTTTATATTATTAGGCCCTGCATGCAGTTCCTTCACGTAATTAAACAAAAAAGTTAAGTCCCTAGGTACTTAAACCAAAAACTTAAGTCTCTAAGCGATTTAAACGAAAATGGATTGAATTCCCTGACCAAAAGTTGAATGAACTAGATTTTAATGAATTCCCTACTGAATGAATTCCATAATTTTAATGAAGGAATTTAAAAAATGGGTATAAACTCCTTCAAGGGAAATCGAATGAAAAAAAAGGAATTTCTTCCTAAAATATAAATTCATTTCCAAAAATGGGAATGAATTCTTCAAAGCTCTAAACTGTGCCAAATAAAGTGACAATATTTTTTAAGGTCGCCACAAAAAAAAAAAAAAAAACTTGTGGCAAAATTTCAGAACGTCCTCTATCTTCGTTTTTCAGTTAGCGCTTGCAAAAATAAGAATTTACGATGAACAAAATTTTTTTTCGCCTAGTTTTTTTATACACAGTTAAATATAACAAATAAAAATACCTTAGTATGGTTTTGTAGGAAATTAAATTCTCTACAAAGATCACTTGTCGCAAAATTTAAAAAATCAACTACGTTTTTTCTAGAACTAATAAAAGTAAAATTTTTTAACCCGTATAAAACAACTTAAAAAAACTTAACTATTTTATTATTTTTTTAACTTTATGATCTAAAGCAATAGTTTTCATGCTCCCATTGATCCCTATATCGTATTTTGAAAAATAAAGGAACACTGGGAGTAAATTTTATATAAATGTATATATTTATATTAATGTATGGAAGCCCCCTTAACGATTTGAGATAAGTGATTCGTATTTTATGAGAAAATGTTGGGGTTGAAAAAATATTTAGAGTCGGTCATTACATTTGACTTGTATTGGAGCCCCCTAAGGGAGTGAATTTAGGGTGTATATATGTTCTGAAAAAAATTTGGGATTGAAAAAATGTTAATTGTTAGTCATACATTTGTAATTGTATTTTTTTTTAGATGGTAGCCCCCTTAGGGATTGCAGATACGGGGTAGGTATGTTCTGAGAAAACACTAGGAAAACCCTGGGACTCCAATTTGCTGGCTCAAAGTAAGGTGTTTTATCTAGGGATGCCAAACGGGACACGGTGTAAGATTTGGCCAATCTAGCTGGACAAAAGTCCATTTTTTGATTTTCAATTATAATAAATATTTTAATCAATAATGAAAGAGGACTTCTTACTGAGTAGGAAAATGCAAAAAGTTCGACACATTTGTCAACAGTAACAAAATAACGGTAATTTGAACTTGAACATCTATGAGTAAATTTAAAATGCAAATAACACTTGTTTAAATTTGAGCATCTTTAAATGAGTATAACTTTTGTAAGTTTTAGGGAACACAACGGATCAGCACAAAATCTGTTTTATACAAATAGCCAAAGTGTCTACTTGAAGCAACAAGTTAAATTGTCTGCCGAAATTTGCCGACCTTATAAATAATCTACTATGAGTGACAACATCTCATACCATGAAATTTTTGATATATGGCTAACAAAACCCGAAATTACAAGAATTGACCGTTCTTTTGACTATGTTTGTGGAAAAATAATAACTTTATTTGAAAGAATATTCGTGTTACTGTATGCCTGTGACTGTCCATAAAGTTTTATGGCATTCAAAACAAATTATTGATGAATGCATTCTTCCTAATGGAAAATTGTCGGAGGAGGCGTTGAAAGCAAGAAATAAACACCAACGAAAATGTCGAGAATACTTCACGCGAAAAACTTCTAGAATTGACACTAATACAGATTTAATGAATCGACTTTTAATATCATCAGATCCATATATCAACAGTTTGCGCAGACCTCCAGTTTATACAAAATCCTCATTGACCCCTGAAGTACTTGAATTATTACAGAAGCCAGAAGCACCTGATGACAACCATGAAATTTAATAAATTATTTTAATTTGTGTGTACATTGTAATATAATTTTTATTTTAAAAATAATAAAAATTTAAAGTTTTTCATTAAAGAAAAATTAAGCATTTGTTGTCATTTCTAAATCGTAAGTATTTATTTTAAATATTCCAATGCATATTTAAGTTTTCAAACGAAATATTTTTAAAAGCAGTAGACATGCCTCTTTTTTGTACAAATTAATGGTTTTTAGTTTCTATTTATTCATCCAGTGCTTTTCAACATTAATCGTATCATACGCACATTTTTTCAATTTTGTCTCCCTAGAATCGTAAAATCTTCCACTGTGAGGGGTATCCCGAAATCCTTGGATTTTCAGAATTTAGCAATTTATGAGTTCCGGGGATTTTCTTTTTTTTGAATCCCGGTATTTTTTGGTGACTTTTCGGAACTTGTTTTTTGCTACAATTTTAGATAAATTAAATTTGTTCTTGCATTTTCTCATTTGTTTTATGTTTACGATTCTGACCGACACCTACATATATTTGTCTGCGAGTACACTCGTAATAATCCCAATGTGTTCTTTGCAAAATTGTTAAAAATTTGTGTTTTTTATATGAAATTTTAAAAAAATACTTTATATAGTGAAATATTTAGTGTTTATCGATATCGTGTTCGTGTTCGTATCACAAGTAATTTCCGTTTGAGATTAGCTGTTGATTCCTAAGACCGGAGCAGTGAACACAATTTCACGCCAGCTGGTTTTGTAAATTAGATCAGTAATTCAAAAACGTATACTTTAACCAGCAAAAAATTGTTTTTTAAAAGTCGATGAACAGAAAATATTGCTTTCATAACATTTTTATCATCAAAATTACCGAAATTCCTCTGTGAAAGGAGCACAAAGAAAACACTTTCGTACTGGCAATTGAATTTGTTGCCAATTGAATGATTTTATTGTGGTTACCGAATTTAACAAACATTAACAAACACCAGAATCCCGAAAAAAACTAGAGATTTCAAACAATCCCGAAATCCGGAAAAATCCGGGATTTTTAAATATTAATCCCTATTGGCATCCCTAGTTCTAGATCATAAATACGAAAAACCCAGTATCCCACCCCTAATGAATATGTTAAAATGCTCGTATAAATTTGTACAAATTAGAGTGATTTAAAAAACGAAATACAGAGTGATTTAAAAAAAACGAAAAACCGGTTATTCGAACCTGTTTTTAATTTTAAACACCGAAAACCGCTTTTTAAAAAATGCGGGTTTTTTAAGTATTCGAAAACCGGGTTTTCAAATAAGTCGAATATTTGACAACTCTAATTGAAGTTGCATACCTCAAAATTTAAAAACAAAAAATATAATTTTTAAAAACAAAAAATAAAACGGAAAAATGTGCTCAAAAAGTAGTACAAAAATATGCTCAAAAATTTGATTTTTTATCAAAAATAGGCTTTTACTATCAAAATAGGCAACAAATGCAATTAAGAGCAAAAATATGCTCTAGCAAGCAAATCGATGCCAATATTCGTCTATGATTTTGAAATAGAAAATATTTCATCCATTTTTTAACACGACGCACGAGAAAAACATGACACATAATTTTTCGGGTTGCCCTGTTAATAAACATTAACACAAACAATTACAATAGAAAAAAAAAACAACAAAAATATCCATAATCACAATACTACGTGAGTAAAATTACCTTCATCAAATTCAACAATTGAATTCACAGCCATTACAGAAGCAGCAGCAGCAGATGTAGCACCTACATGATGATACTGATGATGATTATTACAATTACTAAGTGCACCCAAACTTAAAGCGCCATAACTCACAGCATCTTCATCACTACCGCCTCCACCACCACTTGTCGTCATCATGCCCATATTAGCCAACTCTTCAAGAAAAACTTCATCACAAAAACTTGAAGTTGAACGTAAAGAATGTCGTTTTGAGGCAGTCAATTCATCGGTAGCTCCAATCAAACCGCTATCAATTTCATCTATACCAACAACATTGTTGTTGTTAAAGTAGTGGTCATCATTTTCATTAGTGTTTGAAGAACCACGACGACCTAAAAAAAGAAATTTTAACAAAAAAAAAAGATCATTTAATACAAAATCGTTTTCAATACAAAGAATTTTACAACAACAAACACAACAAAGTATCAACAAAAATTCCAAACCCCGTTCTTTTGCTGGATTATGACCAATTTATTCTTTTATTTTTTTTTTTGTTGTTTTTTAGTATATGTTAGCTGTTGTTTTTGTAATTTATTAATATAAATTGTTGTTGTAAAAAGAGTTTGAGAAATTTTTTTCTACTTACTTTTTTGTCTCTTAAAATATTTCAACATTTTCACCTTGCATTCGTTGTTTTTTGCATAAATTTCATATGAAACATTTGCGTATTACATTAATCGTGAGTTTTAAATTCTTTTTAGTAATTATTTTTAGTATTTATTTGCTAATTTTGCAGTTTTTTTGTGTGACCAATGCAAGTAAAAATTTCTCCCCGAGACGTAAATATTTGCAACTTCTTATCTAAAGAAAACATTCATGGTGAATTGATAACTTATTTGACATTTGAAATTTTGTAATGCCAGATTTTTGTAAGGAAAATACGATTTATTAAACCGTTAGTTTTAAAAATTGTAATTAGTAACTCTATTGTAGCGAAAAGGTTTAAAAAATCTTACTGAAAAATGTTAATTTTAATTGATTGTAATGAATATAATCATTAAAAAGTAACTTTTAAAATATATTTGAATTTTTATGAACTTATAACAAAATCGTGCTAACATATCGTGTGCTGTATAATAATCGGTATTAACGGATTTTTTATTCAAAAGTTCTTAAAGTACTCATGCAATACACAATATTCTTTTGCAACTTTTGCTACTGCGCAAAATATTGCCAGTGTGTATGTCATATTGGAAGGTTGTACAATATATTGGAAAAAATCAAAAATGTATTGATTCTTAATGTGAAAAATACTTTGCAGTGTGCCACATTGTGCAATTTGTATATTTATTTATTTATTTCATTTAACAATAATACAAAAGCCATTAAGGCCAAAAACTATATATATATCCCCCCACAACAGAACAAATGAGTTGTTTCCATATTTTGTGCAAAAGTATTGAACATCTTATCCCATTGTGTAGGGCAAAATGACAATAATACTGCAAATAATATATGCAATTATATTGCAAAGTTAATGGGTACCTTTAAAATCGTGGACTAATTACCAAGGACTGTTGTTTATGACGTTTCTCAGAACAATAATATTTCAAAATCAAAAAACGCCTTTATTAACGACATAAACGTTCACTTTACGAATTGAATTTATTAATTACATATTTAGACCTTAAAACCGCAACAACAAAGTGATGTTGGTCTTTAAATTGAAATAACATTAAAGTTGTAGCAATAAAAAAAATAAAATATTAAAACAATTTGAAATCGTCAGCTAACTATTGGTTTGACCCACTGACCATTTCGGAAAAAAATTATTATAAATGGATTATATATGCTGCAAATATCTTCATTCTAATTCCGAAATCAGTTTCTCGATATCTTGTATTATATTTGAGATATTCAGAATCGACTTTGCATTACATACGCAATTTTAACATTTAATAACCATTGGTCTGATGCATAGACCACTGTTTATCATATAGACTAAATTTTCTATACAAAAATAAAAAAAAGATTTCATTATTGTTTTGCTGCAATTGACATACTGCTTACAAAAGTGTAAACATTTGTTTAATAAATCCGCGAACGTAAAACCAAAACAAAAAATAGAACTGCTATTAAACGTCAAAATTAATGGTATTACAGCATAGAAAGTCATATTAAAAATAAGTTGATGTGTAGTACAAAACAAGAATATTTCTTTTCGTAAAAGCTTAATAACTTTTGATTTAATTAATATAAAAGTGCAAGGGTAGATTCACACTACTTTACTCTACAGATTGGGGTTTGTTCCTTTCTCTTTTGCACTAAAATATTTTTATTATTGTAGTGATTAGTGTTAATTGTAAGATAATAATTTAATATTAATATGAGTTACCTTATGATCATATTGCCTATTGAATTGTATTATACTAAGAATAACTAAGATAAGAATGTAAATGAAAAAGAAGTCATTGAATAAAGAGAATCTGAAAAACAAAGTCACACTATTACATGGCGCAGTCGGTAGGATTCGAACCTACGCTCCCAGAGGGATACAGTACTACAGTAGCATACAGTACTACAGTATTGTGAGTCTACCTTAAAAGTTTGTAGTTTTGTTTAGAATAAACGACGCAATTAATATAGAAAACAAAACCAAATATTTATCAAGTAAATTTTCAAAAAAAAATTAGTTTAAACCTTTCTTAAGCATGTAGCAACTGCTTTTTTGCATCTACTTCACCAGGGTTCTTTTAATCAAAAACTTTATATTTTCTGACATTCCGTTTTGTTTTTTAAAACATATTATAGAAAAGCCTTAGTAAAGTTGCTGCAAAAAACTAGATGTCACACAGGCGTTATCGTTTTTCTCGAATTAGACTTTGTGGTGTATAGGTCAAACTAATAATAAGCTGACGAAACACATTATGCAAAATGGGTCGAAATCGTATCGAAAAAGTAGAATTTTATGTAATATTAAGTCTATATCGTCTTCGATATAATTCCGAAAATGGCAGTGTTTTTATAAAATCTACAAGATGATGAAGAGTCGAACAACTGAATATTGGATTTTTGTTTGAAATATCAAACTTATTTCGATATAAACAAAACGCGTAAAAATAAACATGAAAATAAATTTTTACTTTTCCTTTTATTCGTTTTTATCATTGTTTTTTTTTTAATTATGTTTTCCTTATAATTTAATTTTCTTCATTTAAGCTTCAACGCAATTTTTATTTTATTCCAACACCAGCCAAGTTTCGAACCAACAACCTTTTGTTTACAAGTACATCGCCTTACCATTTGAGCCAAATCACACTAATACAAAACGTATCGTAAACAAAATAATGTTTTTTAATTCAAATTATTTTTATTTTATTTAAATCTTCCTTTTATAAATTCAAATTACCCAACAAACATTAATATAAGAGACAAAAAATAACAGTAATTTTAAAATTTTAAAACAAAAAAGCACATAGAAGTAAATTTTGTGAACTGATTAAAGTATACCATTTTGATACTTCGTCGTATGAATATTGGTGAGACCTATAGACCATTTCTGGCAAACTTGAGTTAGGAATTGATTATATATGATTAATGGGTCCTCTTTCTAAATCTTTAATCCGTTTTTATATAGCTCGTATCAATTAGGAGATATCCAGCCCCATATGTGCTGCGTATCCCTATTTTTACAAATTTCTTAACATTGGTATGGTGTATTGACCACTTTTTGGCCAATGAGTCAAACTTTCTATAGAAAAATAAAAACATTATTCGTCAATCTTGGTTTGACACATTTGAAATAAGCAACGCATATAAAACAAAAAACAATAAAAAAGTTTAAGCATTGGTTTGCACTATGACAACCTAGTTTTATAATGGTTAAAAGAAAAAAAAGCTTTTGACCTACTTAAAAGAAAAACAATAAAATTGTGATAAAAACGGATTATAGGCCATATAATAAAAAAATCTATATTTAAAAAATTGTTAATAACTCTGGATACGCAGTGCAAAAAAGGCGTAAAAATTAACAATATTGTTTATAATAAATGCAGCTATAGATATAGCAAACAAAAAAGAAAACCTATCTTGTAGAAATTTAATAATTTTGTTATAAACTTTCTTTATCGTTTTTCTCGCAAAAATGTTTTTGGTCGGTGCCGCTCTCCAATGATCAAAAAGTCGAAAGTCGAAAGTCGAAAAGTTTCACAAAATTCTCTGTTTTTTTAAATTTGAATTTTTATATTTTCGAGCATTAGTAAAATATATTTTTGACTTTTATTTTTTTTAGCAAAAATTAAAGTTATTTTCTCACTTTTTTGGACAAAAATAAAAGTATTTTTTTTTTACAAAAATGCAATAAAATAAAAAATTTTAAATTTTGAAAACTTCAATATCAAACATATTCCTATAAAAATGAACTTCATGGGAAAAATGTAATTGCTATTAATTAAAAAATAAGAGAAAAAATAACTTGATAAAATAAAATCCAAAAAGTTTATTTTTACTTTTACTCATAACAATAAAAGTAAAAAATATTTTTTTTTTTGCTCAAAAAATAAAAGTCAAAAAATAATAATATTAATTACGGTCCCTGATAGAAATAAAAAAATATTGTCAAACTTATTTGAGTCGGTTACGCAAAAAAAACTTTGATAACCAATTTCGACAAATTTGGTAACGTTAATAATTAAATTGACATAATTAAATTTGCTAATATTTAAAGTTCAAAAATAAGAATTAAAAAAAAAATTACGATCGTTCCCAAGTAACAACTTTACGGACTGTCCGTTACAAACGGATTCATGAATCCGGCATTGACGGTACGAAAACGGACCGGAATTGACGTATCCGTCGAAGCTTGTACGAAAACGGACCATTAACGTACAGTAAAATTGGATTTACTCAAATTTTCGAAAATTATCCGTTTTAACTCCGTTTTGCTGTATCCGTTTCGGTGCCGTTTAACCGGACTACACCGATTTTCATCAGTTAATACTCCGTTACAACCGTTATCGTTTTTCTTCCGGTATTACCGGAGTGTGTTTTGTTTAAAAAAATCAAACAGTTTTATTTATTAATAAAATAAAATATTAATAAAATCTTCTATAAATATAAAAAGAAGTGTACATTTTGATTGTCACTCCATAACTCGAGAACGACTGCATAAAATAAAAAATGGCTGAATACGTATGTAAGATTTTTAGTGGTCATTTTTTTGGTTATTTTTAAATGTACCACTTTTTTTAACATGTACTTGTATTTCAGATGTTTTTGCAATTAAATATAGAGACGCAGATCTCATGAAAATTTTAATGATGAAGATGTTAAACAACACCAGAGTTAAAATGAAAAAAATCAAAATGTTAAAACCACATCCTTTTATTGATTTTTATTGAATTTTTATGTGGTTTCATATTGTTTTTTAATAAAGTAATTGTTAATCCATTTTTGTTAATATTTTTTTAAATGAAAAAAATTAAAAATAAAACCAAACTTTTGTTTAAAATTAAAAAAAGGAGAAATCATTTAGATAAAATAAATAAAAAAAAATAAAAATGGACCATTTAAAAAAAAAAACGGTACGAATACGGACCATATTCGGACCGTATACGGTATTTTAAAAACTGAGTCCACTCCGTTTTTAAAATAAATTACGGACAGTTTACGGTACGTTTTGAACGTACACTCAATTCGTACACTCCGTTTTCTGTACAGCATGACGGTACGAAAACGGTCCGTTTTAGCGTGCTTTATACTGTTTCGAATCCGTATTCGATGTTCCTTTTATTCCGTTTTCCGGTCCGTATACTGATCCGGAAAACGGTACGTAAACGGACTTCGGATCCGTATATGCTGTACCGAAAACGGCACATAAACGGATCAGATTGTTTGCTGGGTTATATAGAATTTGTAATTGTAGAAGAAAAACTATGCAGTTTATTTCAACAATTACACTCAGAAAATTAGAAATGAAGAAACTACTAAAATGGCAGTTAAAATGACTACAAATGTAGTCAAAATGGCGATGACTGCATGTGTCATAAAAATTGCTAAACATGTAGTAAAATACAATAGTAGTAAAAATGACTAACGAAGCGGTCAAACACAACTAACCTTAAGAATGCATAAACCATAAAAACGACAAACAAAAAATAAGCATAAAACGACTACATAAGTTGTAAAAACTACTGTTTTAACAGTTATTTTTTAGGTGTTTTAATTTTTTTTAATAAAATATATTGTTTTCTTTTAATTACAATTGAAATTTGTATTTCCTTCATCCTATTTAAAATGCATAGTCAAATTTAATGCATTGTAGATACAATGAAAGTTTCTAATTATTATTTGCAAACTTTGAACATATCAATAATAACAAATATAAACTAAATAAGAATTTTTATGAATTCGGTCCAATTAAAAAAATATACACTCAGAATACTTCTACAGTCGCTACATGGCAGTTATTTGTGCAGTAATGCGTTTGAAGTTGTTTTAAATACAATTTCAGTTGTTTTACATTTTGCAATATTACTGCAAGTATTATTGTAATTTTGCCCTACACAGTGCAATAATACTTTTGCATAAAATATGACACCACTCCTTTGCTCTGTTGTGGAGGGATATAAAAATTGCACAATGTGGCCAACACACTATAAAATATTGTTCACATTTCTTGGTTGTGCAATAAGAATCAAAACGTTTTTGATTTTTTCCAATACAGTAAAATTCGCTTAAGACGAACTCGGTTGAGACGAACCCTCGGTTAATACGAACTAATTTAAAAGTCCCGACGTTTTGGCAACAATTTTCATATAAAATACATCTTTTAATACGAACTCGGTTAATGCGAACCCTCGGTTATTACGAACTGTTTTAAGCAGTCCCAAAAACTCGTTTTCATAAAAATTACCATGTACACTCTTTATCCGTTTAATGGGATAGACCTAATATGAATTTCATATCCGTGGATGACTTTCTAGATATAGATGCTAATGTTTTGACGTCACATACTTTATCAGGTGAAGAAATATTGTAAATTGTTAATCCTGCCGATGTTGAAAATTTGTCAAGTGATATATTCGAACAAAATCGTGTGCCGAAGAAGCTGACAATCATATTTTGGTAATAGAAAAACTTATAACGAATGAAATCGTTAATTCAGTCATTCAGACAGATTTTTTTTTTTTTAAATGAAGAATTTTAATTGAATTTTTAATTGTGAATGCATGAAATGCTAATTTTATTTTTTATTTATGTAAAAATCTTGTTTTTGTGTTAATAAATACATATTTTTTATCGTTAAAAAAACCCGCTTAATACGAACCTCGCTTAAGACGAACTAATTTTTTTGGTCCCTCGGAGTTCGTCTTAACTGGGTTTTACTGTATATTGTACAACATTCTAATATGATATACACACTGGTAATATTTTGCATAATAGCAAAAGTTGCACAAGAATATTGCGTAGTGTATGGGTACCTTTATGTATATCCAGCGGTGCCAATTTGGCGCTTTTCGCACCAGAGTTAGTATTTTTGTACCACCCAAAATTTGCATTATTTTCTGTTAGTGCTTTTTCAAAAAAAGGCCCGGGTTAACACTTTTCTCTTTTTTGTTCGCCTTTTTAGTAAATCGTTTAGTACAATTTTAAGCTGATTTCAACATTTTTAATATAATAATACTTTTTTGTACATATTTTTACAATTTAGCTTACAAAATATTTTAAAACGATTCGGAAAATTCAGTTTAGCTATAAACCAGGGGTGCCCACGGCCTATGCGCTTGGTACTCATTTGTTTTTGTAAAAACACTTAGCTATAGGCTGTGTGTTTTAATACACATATAGAGCGCTCAGCACTAGCAATACGAAATACACAAACAACTTTGTCTTATTAGTTTTTTTGTCGTTCTTCACTTTATACACGCAAGCGCAAAGCAACAACACTTTCGTATGCTTTGCTGGTAAACATTGAAATATTTTTTTGTTTTTTCTTTGTATGTATTGGTTTTTACAACAAAAAATGTTGAATAAAAATTAGTTTTTCTTTAAATGTATTGGTGTTTGCTCTTCCATAAGAAACTTTTGGGCACTCCTGCTATAAACTTATTAAATTTGCGCCAACAACATTAAACAACTTTTCCAATCTTTGAAATTTCCTAGCAGATAAGGATATAAAATTCAGTTATTTCTGTTTCGCGGAATAAATTTAGTTGACAAATTACAAATTTTTATCAAATTTATCATCTAGCCCTAACTACGTGTTTTGTTTCAAGAGAGTTGGCTTCACTGTGTATATCCTGTTCTTACCAATGTTGCCATACTTTTACTATGATGTGGTGGTGTTCACTACATACAATGTAAAGGACTGCGAATAAAATTCTCTTGTTCGGTTTTTTGTAATACACATGGTTCAACTTCTCTAAATTAATCGTTTCTAATTTCTTAAAAACAAAAAATTTAATAAAACAAAATTGTTTGAGGGTTTAGAACATAAAATTATGTTTTTTTATTTATTTATTATAATAATATTATTTATTATGTATATTTATATGTATGTAAGTGTTTTGTATATATTTATTTTTTCGTTTTTAAACTAATTTTAATTATAAATATGCTAACTTTATTATGTTTATGTATTTTATTTAATATGTAATATAAGTTTTATTTTTTGACATTAAATGTATTTATTAATTATTTTAAGTAGTCGCTTATTTATAAAATGTATTAGCAAATAAAATGCTGCTTTCTTTGCTGTTTCAAATTTAATTTTTGCATATTTTTATTTTAATATATATATATTTTTTTTTGGTAATTTTTTTAAGATATTTTTTTTTTTTTTGTATAAATGAAAAACATTAAAAAAAATTATTACATACATTTGGAGTGTGACAAAAAACATTTACTAATTTTTTTATACACAAACAGTTTTAATTTTGTAGTAGTAAATTATAGTTTTTTGAAGTTTTTGTTATTTTTTTTTTTTTTAGAAAAACAAAGCAATTTCATAGAAATTATTATTTTTTATTAATTGTTTAGTGATTTTTTTTTGTTAAAGAATTTTACTATATATTTTTTTAAATTTAATTTTGTTAAACAAAAAATTTCATTTTTGTTTAATGTTTTATTAAAAAATATTTATGCTGAATTTCATTGTCTATACTTAAATTTTATAAGTCATGTTTTATTAACTGGATTTTATTTCAACAAATTAATGTAGGAATTTTTTGCATTAATGGAAAAAGCCCCATTTTCAATATTGTTATAAAATATTTAAGCATTTTAAATAAACTTTCATTAATCAAATTATGTTTATAACAAGAACATGCATTAAAATTTGTTTTTCCAATTTTTTTGAGTGCCCTCCACCGTGTTACAAAAATAAAACAAACAAAAAAATAATTAAAAAAAAATTTTTTTTTTTGTGATGTGAAAAACTTTTTTGGATGTAAGAAAATATTTTTGCGGTGAAATAACATTTTTGAGGTGAAAAACTGTTTTTGTGGTGAAAAAAAAAAATGTGGTGAAATAAAAATTTGGAGTGAGTTTTAAATATTAATCACCTCTTAGCGTCTGGTGGAAAAATATAACGTTATATTTTATACACCAGACGCTTGCTTTTATGAAATTGTACTAATAAACAGTGTATTATACACCAATTTGTAAGGAAAATTTAGAGGTACCTTCACATTTTTTAACGTTTGGACCGATTTTGCTCATTTTCAACACCAAACTTTTCACGAAAATGTCCATCAATCTAGGTGAAAATGAGCAGTCTCTATTGCGTTTTCGCGGCGACATAAGACAGACTTACGGACATCGCTAAATCGGCTTAGAATTTCATAAGGATCAAGAATGTATATACTTTATGGGGTCTTACACCGATATTTCGACACATTACAAACGGAATGACAAACTGATATATATCCTCATCACATATGGCGGAGGGTATACAAATTAAATTTTTGTATAACTTCTAAATACAAAGATACGTGTGTACTTGCCTTCCAACAAAGGGCCCAATATAAACTTATTGTGTCTTCGGCTTTACAATTAATTACAGTTATATTTTTACAAATAAGTTAATGAGCGGATTCATGTAAAGGTCGTAAATGCCGTATATTGAGTAAAGTCTATTTTTTATGCATGAAGCTAATCATATACAAAATATTTTAAAGTGTAATTTTTTATAACAATACCGAAGATGAGACTATATTCACTTACTATATATTTTACTTATTTTATTTTTTTTTAACTCCATATTAATTTTTTTTTTTATTCAAATATAACTATAAAATTCGGCTTTAAGTTTTGAAAAATTTTGTTTAAGAATTTGTTTTTTAGCAGTACATATTTTAAAATATATTTCATACAAACTTTTAAGTTTATATAGTATTTATTTTTAAAATAATAAATAACAAATATTTATGTATTACAAAATAACCAGAATTAAAGACAAAAACTTTTTGAAGAAATGTTGTGCCGCATAACTGCATTCACTTTAGATCAATTTTCTCGAAAAACGAACAATTGAGAATGTTGTGGGTTTTCTTTCAGCAAATTAATAGACTACAAAATTAAGGATTTGGCTCTGCCAGCAAACAAGCTCCAAAATGAGTCAGAAATGGGCTCATTGTTACAATTTAAAATTGTTGTATAAAAGTGGTTCATCCAAAAGTGCCATCTATTCTGATTCGAAAATTACTCAGAAAAGATGTTAAAAAAAAATTTGATTGTCTCGAAAATCAATATATTTTGAAGCGTTTTTTGAATTGTTTACAAAGTATTCAAATTCAATAAAATTTCTAAAACATTTTTTGTATTAAATAATTATTTAAATTTGTTGGTGTCTTTTATGATTCTTTTTGGAAGGCCCATATTTACGTCCAAAAAATGAGTAATTTATGACAATCAAATTTTGAAACTTCAAATAGCCGACCGACCTTATATATAGATGGCGGCAGTTGTTTAAAAAAAATTGCTTTGGTGAAAAGTGACAATCTGATAAAACATGTTTTAAGTTTCAAGGCGCCACATTGTTTAGTATTTTTTTTTTGGAGCCATAAAAAATAAATGACCTCAGTGAATTTGTAAACATGGAAAAATTGGTCATCGTTTTGTAATTAAATACCAATATAAAAGCCGAGCTAAGTTCTACTCAGGGGGAGTCTGCTCCTTCGTTTACGACTATAAAATATTGGGTGGCAGAGTTAAAACGATGCCGTACGAGCTGAAAAGAAGAACACCATAGTGGTCGACCAATTGTCCACGCCAGAAACGATTAGGAACATCCACAAAATGCCATTATATGATCGTCCGCTGAACTGAAATTATATTTCAAAAAGTGCTATACATCACATATTGACCGAAAATTTGTATATGAGAAAGCTGTACGCAAGATCAGTGCCGCGTTTGCTCACAATAGAACAAAAACAGCGTTGCTAAGATGTTGTAAAAAATCAATGAATTATAATTCAAATTCCTTCATCACTCACCTTATTCGTCAGATTTAGTTCCCTCGGACTATTTTCTATTTCCAAACTTGAAATGGCTCGGTAGTAAAAGATTTGACAACAATGAAGAGGTGCAGTCTGGGGTTGATGGCTATTTTAAGGAGCTAAACAGTTCTTACTGTAAACAGGGTATCGAAGCTATTGAATATCGGTGGGAAAATTGTATCGAGCTAAATGGAGATCATGTTGAGAAATAAAGAAACATTTTCTTTATGTTTTCTTTATTAGGTCGTCTAATTTGGGGACCGCCCTCGTATAGATATTTTTTATGATTTATTTTCGACTCATAGAATAACAACAATCGAAAAAGTATAAAAATTTTGCTGGCTAGAGTTTTAACTTGAAATGTGTTGGGACAAATGGTAGTTTTTTTCAAAATTTTTCCCTCTTATTTTCGCATCAAAATAAATCTGTAGTGCTGGTAAATTCAGATACTTTTCAATACTCGATACTACTCGATATTTTTAATTAGATACTCTATACTTTTAACGGTTTTTAAATTTAAAATTCGCTTTAATTTTAAATTTTTTTTTTAAATTGTATTTTTATTAAAAATTAAAATTTTTAAAATATGTTTTAAACTTTTTTTAGTGTTTTTTTTTATAGTTTTTTCAACTTTTTTCTTAAAACTTTTCACCTTTGATTTTTTCTTCTAGCAGAGTTGTATTTTAATGCTAATTGTTTTAGCGGAGTCGCATTTTTGTATTGTTTTTCTGCCCAAAATACAACTCTGAAAATATCGAGAAGTTACTCTTAAGTATCGAGTATAAGAAAAGAAAAATAATCGATATCCAATACTCATTCTTCAAACATTTCAAATAAAAAAATTTATTGTTTTTTTAATAAATATTTAAAATTTTTGTTTGAAATTGTGAAAATTTGAATTTTTTTAAACCAGTGACGAGGTGTCTTAATTTGGGAGATACATTCTTTAAGGAGATATTCAAGTAATATCGTATAAATTTCATTTGCAGGACAAACATCAAGTACACTCAGAATATTCTTACAGTAGCTACATGCAGGACATTCGGGTAGTAAACAGTAGTAGTTGTTTTAACTGCTATTGTAGTCATTTTTTATGAGAAAATGGAAAACGACTAATTTAGATATTGATTTCAAAAGTTAACTAATCAAAAATATTGCACTTCAGTAACAGTTGTTTTGAGTAGTTATTTTAGTATTTTAAAAAAATAACTAATTTTGCAGTAAACAGTAAATTTTTGTTAGTTTTTTAAAAATTGAAGATTATGACGAGTTTTTAAAAATTCTCATTTAGTATATATTTGGTATTATTGATATGTTCATAGTTTGCAAATAATAATTAGAAAATTTCATTTATCCAAAGCATAAATTAGCATATAGGAAATACAAATTTCTATTCTAATTAAAAGATAAAAACATTTTTAAAATACCGAATAAATAACTGTTAAAAACAGTAGTTTTTGCAACTTATGTAGTCGTTTTGTGTTCATTGTTTTGTTACTCGTTTTTATAATCTATGCATTCATTTAAGGTTAGTTGTTTTTGACCGCTTCGATAATCGTTTTTACTACCATTGTAGTTGTTTTATCAATAGTTACAAACTATTATATGGTTAGTAATTTTTTATGACAAATACAGTTATCGCCTTTTTGACTACATTTGTAGTCATTTTAACTGTCATTATTAGTCATATCTTCCATCTTAATTTCCTGAGTGTAGTATTTTTAAATTCTGGTATGTGATGACTTCACTTTTGGTCGATACTATTATGATGTATATTTCTGGACCAAAAAATACCTCCACTTTGCAATTTGTCACAACTGTAGAGAAGGAAATTATCTTTAACATACATATATTTTCTTTTAATTTATAAAAAGGTCGTTTTCAAAGATATAGCCTCCCAAATAATAGGTCAAGAAAGGTGACCTTTAACCTTTCCAAATAAAAAAAAAACATGTTGTATATCAAATTTAAGGTAATTTTATAACCTTTCAAAGGCGATCTTGATGAGTTGCGTATCTAGAACACTTTTTAAGGAAATTACAATTAAGTAAGTACAGTAAAACTCGCTTAAGACGAACTCGGTTAAGACGAATCCTCGGTTAATACGAACTAATTTAAAAGTCCCGACGTTTTGGCAACAATTTTCATATAAAATACATCTTTTAATACGAACTCGATTAATACGAACCCTTGGTTATTACGAACTGTTTTAAGCAGTCCCAAAAACTCGTTTTCATACAAATTACCATGTTAGTACACTCTTTATCCGTTTTATGGGATAGACCTAGTAAAGGGTCCGCCATCTAACTTTTTTTTCAACTAGTGCTTATTTCGTGAATGGTAACACTTAGCTCATGTCTGATTTGACAGATAATTAGTTTTATCCTTCCGCTGAACGAATATGGTCCGTATGTTCGTTATCTTGTGAAAAAAGTGAAAGAAACTGGCATCCTCATCGATAACCAAAGCGTGAAAAGCCAAAAACAGTGCGTACACCCGAAAATATTGCTGCTGTGGCAGAAAGTGTGCGTGAAGCGCCATCAACATCAATTCACCGTCGTTCTCAACAATTGAACATTTCGGAGACATCATTCAGACGAATTTTGCATAAAGATCTTGGTATGACGCCATACAAAGTCCAATTGGTTCAGGAGTTCAAAAAAAAAAGTTAATTGGCGGACCCTTTATGAATTCCATATCCGTGGATGACTTTCTAGATATAGATGCTAATGTTTTGACGTCACATACATTATCAGATTAAGAAATATTGGAAATTGTTAATCCTACCGATGTTGAAAATTTGTCAAGTGATGAAGAAGTCGAAATAGAGGAGGAAGAACCTAATATACAAACGGTACACAAAAGCTTAATAAACATAAAAAAATATATTCGAACGAAATCGAAGAAGCTGACAATCATATTTTGGTAATAGAAAAACTAATAACGAAAGAAATCGTTAATTCAGTCATTCATCTTTTTTTTTTTTTAAAGATGAAGAATTTTAATTGAATTTTAAATGTGAATGCATGAAATGCTAATTTTATCTTTTATTTATGTAAAAATCTGAATAATCTGGTTTTTGTTTAAATAAATACATATTTTTTATCGTTAAAAAAAAAACCCCCCGCTTAATACGAACCTCTCTTAAGACGAACTAATTTTTTTGGTTCCTCGGAGATCGTCTTAACCGGGTTTTACTGTACAACTTTATACATTTGTACAGTTTTTACCGATTTTCAAGACCTCGTATTTCTGGATTCAGATGTGTAAGTTTGAGGACAAACTTTGTATTTGTCTTAGTTCTCTGATGTGCTGTGCTTTATGCCTACCTAAATTTAAACATTTTGAAAACAGTGATGTCAAAAACAGCAATATTTTAAGTTGAATTGAGATGGTTCAAACCCTACGGAGCATGGTGCATTTGTAATTAAATTTATAATTCAGTCACTTCTTCAAGCTGATAAAAGTTTATTTTTCTTAAAAAAAAGCTTTAGAAACCTCCAATTCCCAAACTATGTAGAATATTTTTAAAAATAATAAACCAAAAAAAAATTTTTTTTTTTCTCTTTTTTTTTGACAAAACATAATTTTTATATTAAGATAAGAAAAAAAAGATTAAAATAAAAATAATAAAATGCGATGGTTTTGAGTGCTTAAGAACTAAACAATAATAAGTTAAATTAACTTAATTTAATTATGTATTTAAAAAAAAAAGAAAACTTTTACAAAATCATTTTTATGTGTTTCTTTTCAATATAAAGTTTTTGTTTTTATTAACAATTTTATTTCATTTTTTTTAGGTAAATTATTTTTTAATTTTTTAAATGTATTTTTTTTCTATTTTCTTTTGAGTTTGTACTTTTTGTTGTTGGTTGGTGTATTGCTAAAAAGATGGAAAATCTTTTTAATAAATATAAAAAAAAAATATTATTTTTAGTTATTTCATTTATTTTTGAGAGACGTTTTTGTTTTATATTGCTTAATTTTGGGTTTAGAAATTTGTAGGTAGCCGATATTTTTTTTTAAATAGAGTAGAATTATTATAGACAATTTGTGATTTTTTTAAACAATGCTTATATTTGAAGAAAATTTTGAAATAATAAGGGTATTCAAGTCAGAAATTTTGGTCTTGGTTTTGAAAAAGTTTCACTTTTGTATTTTTTAAAGACCAAAATTTAATGCTTTAAAGTTAGTTAAGTTGTAACAAAAAAAGCTTTTCAATGCAACATTTTAAAAGAATTTTATTTATTAAATTTAAAATCTTGCTTGAAAATTTATAAAATTTTTCTAGAAAACTTTAAAACTTTTACTTGAAAATTTTTTAAAACTTTAACTAAAGCAGTCAAGTTTTACCAAAAACTGGAAAAAGTTGCTTTAAATTTTAACAAAAATTAAAAAATATTCCCAAAAACATTAGAATTGGTTTTTTTTTTTCGTTTTAGAAAAAAATTAAAAAAAAAAATGTATCATCTCAAAGTCTAAATTAATTTGTTTGTGATTTTCAAAATTGTAGATTTTAATTTTACCAAATTCCTTCGAATCTGTATTTTTAATCCCTTCGAATCTGTTTCTATTTTATTTCAATCAACTAAATCTAGTATTTTGCATTAAAAATAAGGTTTAAAACTTTTTTCGGTAACAAAAAAAAAAAAAAAAAATCATCGAAACCCCCATTGGAAAAAACGTAAAATTTGTAAGTTTTTTCCTTTGAAAAACTTATTGATTCCAAAAACTTCATCTAATTGAAAGCCCTTCTACACCATTTTCAACTGTAATTAAAAAAAATGCCAAGTTAAATTGAGATTTTTCAAATGAAATTGAGAAAATTCCAAATGTAAAATTTGAAATTAAAAAAAAATCCACAAGAAATTATGATTTACCATTTTAAATTGAGAAAATTTCGTATGAAATCAAGATTTACCATTTTAAATTGTAAAAATTTCGTATAAAATTAAGATTTATCATTTAAAATTGAGAAAATTCTAAATGAAATTGAGATTTATTAACTCATTTTTGAAACAGTGTTCTTTTCTCGACCCAGTACTTTTAAAAGGCTATATTTTTTAACTGGAAATATATAATCAAGTTATTTAAAAACATTAAATTTTTTTAACATCTTGATAACAATCTTCAATAAAAATTGTGAAAAATTGTTATCCAAATAATTATTTGAAAAAATAAATTTTTGACCGTTTTTGATGGAATTTTTTTCAAAAATTATTTAAAAACTATGAAAAATATGAAAATAAAAAATTTTTCATATATTTTTGCATAGAGAATGATTCACAAAATTATATAAAATGTAAATTTTTAAAACATCTTCAACCGTCTAGGATTTATATGTTGCCAAAGTTTCAACTTTGGTGACCTATATTTAAGGCAAATAAAATTACAAAAATGTCTTACATATGTGAAAAGTTTGGTTGAAAAATGTCCAGCGGATCTATGACGTGCCATTAATGAGTTAAGAAAATTCATGAAAATGAAAATTAAGAATTGCCATTTCATATTGGGAAAACTCCATTTAAAATTGTTATTTCTCATTTTAAATTAGGAAAAGTCCACTTTATATTAAGACTTTTTCATTTAAAATTAGGAAAAGTCCAATTTATATTAAGACTATTCAATTGAAATTGGGAAAATTTAATTGAAATTGTGATTTTTCGTTCGAAATTGGGAAAATTTTAAATTAAATCCTTAAAGGTATAAATGAAATCGTGAAAAATATAATTGAATTTTGATTAATTTCAAATGAAAATTCTCAAATTATTTTATTCTCAATTTCATTTATAATGATCTCAAATTTTATAATTTCATTAGTAATATTCTCAATTTTATTGCAAATTTTTAAAATTTTAATTAAAAAATCTTAATTTTAAAATTAATTTCTCCATTTTTATAAAGAAAATCACAATTTTATTTGCAATATTCCCAATTTCAAATTAAATATGGCAATTTCGCAATTTAAAATGAATAATTCCGATTTAAATTTTCCCAAATTGCAATAAAAAATCTGAATTTTATTTGGAAATTTCTTAATATAAAATGGAATATATGAATTTCTTACGGAATATTCTAAATTTGAAATGAAAAGTCCCAATTTCTTTTGGAATTTTCGCTATTTATAATAAAAATCTAAATTTAATTTGAAGTTTTCTGAATTTTGAATAAAAATTCTTAATTTTATTTAGAATTTTCCCAACTTTATTTGGGAAGCTTTTAATTCTCTGATCGAAATTAACGTGTATGTTGTGACTTCCATATTTCCATGAAAGTGAAACACTTTTACTGCAGCGACTTTCATTTCATTCGTTTTACTTTCCAGCTAAATTTTAATTACACGTGGTTTACAATAAGTCTTTTTACCTACATAATTCGGGAACCTAAACTTTCCCAAAAGCGTTCAGTACTCGAAAATTTTGTAAATGAGAGCGTCCATTACAGTGTAGTTTTGTTACCTAAAAGCCTTCCCGTCACTGTTGCCAATTTAGCTATTTTTCCGTCAAATCTAGCGATTTCAAAACGAATTTAGCAAATTTTTGCAAGTCAGTTTTGACGAGTTTCTTAGCGTTTTTATACATTTATCTCACGGTCAGTATTGTTGAGTTATTATATAGGAATTTATCGCAAAACTTGAAAAGTATAAAAATTTTGCGATTTACGTTTAAGGCCGAGTTTTTGGGATGCCAGTTAAACTTGGTTAGTTAAACCGATAACGAATTTTGTCTGCCACTTCCAATTTGTTCAGAATTTGAGTTTTTATTATAACAAAACAGAATAAACCACATTTCCGAAGCAGTATTCCATATAAAAACATTGTTAATCTAAGTTTAATCTACATCCTAAAAACTCGGCCTAAATGTTCGAAAAATTTAGCTTTTTTTTGGAAATTCTTTTTTAAACAGATTTTGAAAAATTCCAAAACGTTAGATTTATCGCAAAATTTTTTAATTATTTTATAATTTAACTTTTTTCCAGCTATTTTTTTTAGTTTAATGCAGCGATATTGTTAGGGAGCGTTAATAAGCAGAGATGCAAATTTAGCGCTTTTTTACTAACCAAAACTAGTATTATTTTCTGTTAGCGCTTCTTATAAAATAGGCATAAATTGTGCTTTTCGGTTATTTATTCAGCGCTTTTCCGATAAAACGTTTAATATTGATACAATTTGAACGTTTTTAAGCCAAAAACAAAATAAGAAATTTCACTTTATAACAGTTGTTTGCGTAGTAATCAGTAGTTGCTGTTTGTAACCGCAATTACAGTTGTTTTTTATGAAATAATACAAAACAACTATAACGACAATTATTAAAAAAAAAAAACAACTAAGAAAAATACTGAATTTTCGTAACAGTTGTTGGAAGCAGTTATTTAAGTATTTTAATAAACAACTACTAAAACAGTATTTCCGCAGTACATAAGCATAAAAAAGTAATTACTGGAGTACCGTTTGGAATTTTGACATTACATTTTAAGTAGGATTTAGGAAAAAAAAATATTTTTTGTAATCAAAAGAAAAACAACATTTATAATTGAAATACCGAAAATAACTGTTAACAACTGTAATTTTTACACATTTTTGCAGTTGTTTCAAAATTTTTGTAACAAGAAATTCTCAGTTATTTTGTACGCCAATTCTCGTTATTTTGGCTGTATTTGTTAGTTGTTTTTCAAGTTTTTCGCTTTTTTAACTGAATTTACAGTTGTTAACAATCATTTTCAGTAGATTTTACCGTCAAACTTCTTGAGTGTTGCAGCTTTTAAAACTGTGCACAAATGTATTTTCGTAAAATACGTAATTAGAAAGAGAAATAATGTAAATGCAGCAATTGATTAGCTTTTTTGATTGACTTTATATTTTATTGTCTGTGACTCAAGTGGAGCAAGGTTGTACTTAGATGTTTTTTGGAAACAACAAAATTTTGAGTTTTTACGGAACTTATTGGTCCAGCGCCGACCATATTTTAATTGCTACACATTTTTATATCATTTCAAATTTTGTTTAATTTTTAAACATAATTTGAATTGAAAAACTGTTTCTTAATGCGAGTTTAAATTTTGCGCATTAGGATTACTGTGAATTAGCTAAAAAAAAGGCAGTGTTCTACATTTTGAAATAATTGAAATCAAAGTGAAAATTTTAATTCTAAACACCCCCCGTATATCGATATTTTACTGCGTTCGTATTAAAAAAATATATTTATATAATGATTCTCTATGTTTAAAAAGTAATTTGAGAATTTTCGAACTTTTATTCAAAGTTATAGGATTAGTTTCATTAAGTTAAGAAACATTCAAACCTTCTTTATTGTTAAGACTAGTATTTTATGTTAAAGGTTGTTTTTAGATAAAATAAAAATTTTATGAATTTCTGATATTTTTGTCTATAAGACGCCATATTTTTTGTCTGTCCTTGAACAGTCACAAAATTAGAAAAACGCGATTTGGTTTTAACCGCGATATATTTTTTAATAGATTTTATCTCACTGATTCCAAATCTGTTTTTCAATTTTTTCCATCACTTCACAATTTTCAGAAAACCGCTGTTGAAAACGCGAAAAATTGAGTTTTTAACCATTTTTGAAGTTTTATACACAACACATCCAAACAGCTTAAGCATTTTTATTACGATGGAAAATACATATATTGAACTTTATTCTCTATAATGAATTTGAAAAATACTCCATCAAAAAAAATTACCAAATATTACATTTTTAAAAGTAGCCTAGGCCATGCATCCGACAAGCTTTAATTTATTTTAGGGTCGCGAGCTTTGAGCTTTCCTTTTTTTAACGTCGTCGAAAAATTTTAAAATTATTACGCCAACTTTGTTTAAAATTCAGTTCAAATATAAGATATCTTTGAAATGTACGAAATTACAATTGTTTTTTCTCAAATATCATAAAAAATGTTTTTATAATTTTTTATAGAAGGCATTTGATAAATGTATATTTAAGCTTTTTTAACAATAAGTTTTAAAAAATTTCATTGTGGTATTTCCAAGAGTAAAGTGTATTCTAAATATTTATCTTTATGTTGCATCAAAAAAGAGCCATAATAGCCATTTTTGGCAACTTTAACTGCGGTTTTCTCAAAATTGTGACGTGGTGAAAACATTCGCCTGCAAATTTGGAATCAGGGCATCAACGAGTATATCAATCACATAGCGGCATTCAAACCAAGGAAGCTTGTCGAGGTGTGTAATGCCACACTTTTAAGATTGTTTTAGGTTTATATTAAAAAAAAATAGTACTAGACAGTAAACTCTTTTAAGACGAACTCGGCGAAGACAAATCCTGACTGTAATAACGGTTTCTCAGCGTTATTTTTTATAACAACAGCCATGTTCTATATTTTAAAGTGATGTAAACTCGAAATGAAACTGCTTTTATTGAAATTGTTTACAATTTCGATTCCAATTTTCTCTACTAAAAAAACATGTTTTAATCACTCGGCTATGCTCAGCATTTCGAAATTATTTTAAATCGAAGTGAAATTGAAGTTTATGCAACTAATTCACTGCTTTCTAAAATTCTATTTGATTTGATTCTTTTTTCCATTAAATGTCTAATGTACAATCATAATTGACTTAAATTTCGAATACATTTAAAAAAAATCACTTTGTTCATTATTTCGAAGTGATTTCAAATTGAAATGAAATTCGAGTTCATGCCACTAATTCACTATGTTCGAAAATTCTGCTCGATTTTAGCCTTTTTTACATTCATTCACTATTCCTAATTCACTTAAATTTCGAGTGAAATCGAAAAAATAAAATTATAAAATTTTCACTTTCATTATGACGTGAACAAGTGAAATTCAGAACATGACTGATATACTAAATTTTGAACTAAATAATTTTCACTACAAAAGTGATATACAGAACATGGCCAATAGTTTGGATTTCAACCCTGTTTTCCAATCTTTATAGATTATTTATTTGAAAAGATTCGAAACTATTTTATGGTCTTGTTTATCAAAAAATTATAATAAAAAAAAAAATGTTAGATGTATCGAATAGCAGTTTTTATTTGTATAAACTTATAAAATCGATTAAAACATATTTAGCTTTATTCAAATTTCGAACGTTTTTCAAATTTCAAATGCTAATTAAAAATCTGTCTATAATATATTTATAGTTTAATATTCTTTGTTTAATCTCATTTGATAATTTGAACAATCTTTTTGCTTTTATAGACTTTTCTTCTTACAAATTTAAAGCGGTCTTTTTGAGTTCGAATTTTTATTTCTTTATATCGAAATTAAACTTTTGCTTAAAATGTAGCGTTAATATTCTTTGATTAATGTCATAAATAATTAAAAAAAAAACACGTTTTGATAGTTTGGAATTAAAATTTTTAAAATAAATTTGTTTCATAATTTCGAAATTAAAGTATGTTTTTTAAAAATCTTCTTTTTTAAGATAAAATTTAAAATATTTTTAAGTTTCAATTTAACTGCTATTTAATTTCGAATATATTTTCGAAATTATTTATAGCAAATATATTCTTTAATTGATTTTAGAAATGAAAAAATATACTTGTTGATATTTTGAAGCTGTTTTCCAATTTCGAATATAAATTCGAAGTTCTATATTTTTATTAACGAAATAAAAATGTTATACTTTTTAGAATTAAAATTAATTAAATCGATTCTGAGGCAGAAATGTAAAATTATCGGTGTGACATGATTTTTTATTTTCCTATTCTTAAAAACAATAAAATTTACAAATTTTGTAAAAATGTTTTTGTACAGAAATGTAAAATCACCGATGTAATATGAAATTTCTTTTAAAAAATTATTTGTTTCTTAACTTCGAATATAGTTAAGGAAATAATAAATGAAAAATAAAACTATAATTTTTGAGGGTTTGAAATTGTTTTTCAATTTCGAATATGAATTCGAATATTAATATTTTTTTTATTAAAGAAAAAAAAAAAAAAAAAAAAAAAGAGAATAATACTTTAATGATTTGAAATAAAAATTTATAGAATCGTTTAAGAAATAGGAAAGAAATATAAAATTATTGATTTGACATATTTTTTTTTTTTTTTTAATATTTAAAAGTAAAGAAAAACTAAATTTATTTATTTTTAAATAGTACGAAATGTTTTCTGGAACTGTCATGTTTTATTAACTAAATTTAAAGCATTATTTCTTTTTTTTTAATTCAAATATTTTCACATTTCTGTTCCTTATTAACATAAGCATTGTTTAAATTTAATTAGTTTCCAATTGTATGAAAAGTTTTTTATTGTTATTTGTGGTTGATATTGAACGATTTTTACGATTTTTTTTAAAGAACATAAAGTTGTAGAATTTTTAATAATATTATTTGTTAATATTGACGACGATGATGATGATGACGACGACATTGATGATAATGTTGAAGATGTTTTTGGCTTTTTTTTAATATTAGGAATAATAAGAGGAGAAGCAAGATTATTTGAATTTTTCGATATTATATTTATATTATCAACATTATTAGAATTATTATTATTATTTTTATTTTGTTTAATATGATAATTATTTTTAATATTATTGATATTATGTTTAAAATTATGATTAAAATTAATTAAAGGAGTAGTTGTTGTTGTTGTAATATTAGTATTAATAGCAGTAGAAGTAGTAGAATTATTAAATGAATTATTTTTAATATTAGTAGATATATTGGGGGTACTACTTGTAATTTTTTCGGTTGTTGTTGTTGGGGTTTTTGTTGTAGTAATATTTAAAAAATTTACATTTTTATTAATACTAGTCTTATAATTATTATTTAATTTATAATTATTAATATTTAATTTATCATTATTATAAGATTTCAATGAAGATTGATTTATTTTATATTTTTGGGGAATTTTTATTGAATTTATAGATTTTTTTATAATTGTAGTTTTTGTATATTTTGGATTTTGTATGAATTTATACAAATTTTCTTCTTGTAAAGGATTTTCTTCATCTTCTTTTTGTTGTAGTAAATTATTATTATTGGTTTCATTAATTTGAACATTCGATTTAAAAGTTTTATTCGAATTTATAGTAGTTAATGAAGTAGCAAAATCTGTGGTAGAAAAGGATTCAGTTTCAGATTCTGTTTCTATTTCGCTATCGCTAAAGGTTTCTTTAACTAAATCTTTAAAAATTTCATTTATTTTATAAATTTGATTTTCATTATCATTATCATCTTGTTGTTGTTGTTCTTCTTCTATTTTAAATTTTTCTTCATCGTCTTCAGCCAAATCCTTTTCTTGTTGAAGTTCTTGTTCTTCTTCATCTACTAATTCTTGTAAATTCTTTTCAAATTCCTTTTCTTCTTCTAGTTCTAAATCATCTTGATGTTCTTTCAAGGCTGTAATAGTTGTTAAAGCAACATTATTTGGTTGCAATTTTTGTGTTTTTGTAGTTGTTGGGAGGCCTCGAAATCAAGACAGTTGTTTGGCCACAATAACACCCGGACGACATTGTTTTACCGACGTACTAGTTATGGTTACATTACCTGTAACTTGTTGTGACGTTGATCCCATACTACTGCCGGCACCACTATTACCCGCACCTAAACTACTACCCTGTGTTACGATAGCACTGCCGCCAGCGGCATTTGATGTTTGAACTTTAAAAATGGCGGTGGGTGTAACATTTTGTGAAACTACCGAGGTTATGGTAGCCTTATCTTTTTGTATAACGTTTGGTGTAGTTGTTTTGTGAGGGTTAAGGCTGTGCCTCCTCCCCCCACAATAGTAACTTGTTTGCTGCCTCCTTTTAGCTGCAGGAAAGGTCTTAATTCGGCTAAAGTTTTGCGTTGTGCCACCACATGTTGTTTGGTGGTCAATGCTAAGGGTGCATCTTGTCCCACTGTTCGTACGGCTTGTGTTTGTACCAAAACCTTATGCTGTTCACCATTGCTATCGGTGAATAAATGATCTCCTTCTAAATGGCGTATGGCTTCCACAATTGTTTCGAGATTTTGTCGAGATCTTGTTAAACCACTGGTTTGTTCAATTTTTTCAGTTTTAACTTTTTTCAAAGTAGCATCTGTTATACGTTCTACTTCCACTTTGGGCGTAGCTTTAATAGCCGCTTGTAAAATGGGTTGCAACATGGCGGGTGTTGGTGAATTACCCTCGGCATATGCCTTGGCTATAGCATTAACTGCTACTTCTTGTTCAGATTCGGTAGAAGATGAAGATAATACCACTTCTTCGTGTACATTATCTTCGGTTATAATTTCTGCAGCGGCAGCTGCCGCCTCACTATCTAGTTCCTCTATGCTAGAACATACTACCACTTGTTGCTGTCCAGTTAATTCGTCAATTTCTACATAGGAAAATTCCTCACATTCATCTCCCCTCAAAATATTACCAGTATGTTCGATAACTTCCCGCGGAATGTAAGAAGTGGTAGTACCGTCTAAATCATCGGTAACAATTTCATCTAGGGCTGAAGGTTGTGGTGCTGTAGCTACTGAATACAATTGTCGTTTAATCATTTGTAACTCTTCTTCCAACATGGTCCGTAAACGTTTCTCTTTAAATAGCTGATCTTTCAAATCAACCAATTCTTTTGTATGTTGTTGTAGTAGTATTTGTGCCTTTGTATTGGCTGCCGCCGCTCCACTGGCGGCATTTAATAAAGTCGTAGGTTCGGGTGACATTGAGCCGAGACCCTCATCCGAGGAATCACTTATAGTTTGTACATTAGCCACATTATCAGTTAGTTTACGTTTTTTAATGGCTACCCCTGTAATGGTGTCAGTGCTTTCAGCATTTGCTGTACCGCCTCCTCCGCTTGCACTACCGTTGTTATTGCTGCCAGCTTCATGTTGTCCCAACTGTCGTTTCAATTGACTATTTTGCGCCAATAATTGTGTTTTTTGATTTTCCAATTCACAAATATACTGAGAGGTTTGCTGTAAAATAGCAGCCTAAGAAAGAGACAAGAAAAGAGAACATGTTATTAATTTGGAATTACTCTTATTTAAAGCTTAAATGGCTTTTTTAAAATTTTTTTGACCAGAAATGTTTTTTACTCATAAAATAGTTTTTTTTTTTTATTAATTTTGAAATTTTTTTTAAGTATTTTTTTTTTTCAATATAGTTTCGCTTTAAATAGGTTGAATTTTGTTTTGTCTGGTATAATAATGAGAATTCATCCCACTAAAAAAGTAAAATAGGCGCTCATAAAATGCAGCTAAAATTAAAAAAACATGCACTTAAAAGAATAGTTTAAAAAAAAAAAAAAAAAACAAAGCTTTAAAACCTGATAAATCAAAATAAGTTTTTGAATTTGGCCACTTTTTAATAGGAACACATTCTTATGCTTTTCATATGTTCACTAATTTAAAAATGTAAAAAAAATAGTTTTGCTTAAATTAAAATATAAAAATGTATATAAAATTTTATTTTTTTTAAACAAATTAAAAATTTTTTTATAAAAATGAAAAATATGCACAAAATATGCATTAAAAAGTACATGCAAAATATGCATTCAAAAATATGCGAAAATATGCAACTACAAATCGATGACATTTTATTCTAAATTGTATGATTCGGATAAATATTTAGTCTATATCAGTTTTAGATTACCGAGAAAAAACATTTATTTGCATGAAATCTCTTGCTCTAATAATAACTTTTAGAGTTGGGAATTATAGTTCCCAGTTCACTTTTATTTTTGAACTTGTTCGTTCTTCTAGTCCCATTATATTGCTCATGGTTTGGTTTGACAATTCTGAATATAATTTACGCACGTGCGCCCCGCCCCGGTAGGCTAGTTGGTAGCGTGCTGGCTTATCAGTGCGGGGGTCGTGGGTTCGATTCCCACCAGAGGCACTGGTCTGTTTTAGCTACAACGCACCGAAGGCCATAGTAGCTAGTGCTCGGTTAGGGTAATAGTATATAATTTGTAATTATATAATTATTAATTAATAAAAGAAAAAAAAAAAAGAAAAAATTTACGCAAATTAGAAAAGATCATTTGAAAATGAACTAGTTCGTTCTTCTAGCCCATTATATTGCTCATGGTTTGGTTTGACAATTCTGAATATAATTTACGCAAATTAGAAAAGATCATTTGAAAATGAACTAGTTCGTGAAGGAAATGAACTAAAACGCTTAACTCTAATAACATTAAGGGCTAAAAAGATTTTGCACCCACTAATTTCGATGAAAGGGATTAAATCGTTCGATTGTTTTGTGATTTTTATCCACTATTTATTTTTTAATATCACAATTTCACATTTAAGATATCAGTGGGTGTCCCGGTAGAAGACGACCCTCCGTGTTAGCCAAATATAATGTTAATACTTTAAATTTGTTCAAAATATGTTTAGTCGAAAAGGTCTTAAATTATCGCTATTATGTAAATTCAAATAAGTTCGATTTATAGCCCTTAATAAATCGCAAGACGTTGTATTCTCAGGCTGTAATTTAACAATTTTTTAAATTTACAATGACCAAACTTTTGGATTTTCCCAAGACCCATTTTATTTCGAAAATAACTAAAAAGTCTCTTTAGTCGCTTTAGTTATGTTATAAATGTCAACATTTAAATTATTAAAAAATATTAAAAAAAAATATTAAAAAAAAAAAAACGAAAAAATATTTAAAAAAAAAAACGAAAAAAACCCTGTTAGAGGCAATTTACACGAAGAAATCAATTGCAGGCAATTTTTGAATTCTATTTTAAAGTTGCTTCTAAAAATCGTGAACATTTACACGAGGAGTTTTTGCATGCAATTTTTTTGACGTTTATTTTGCCAATCTTCTTTAATTGTTCATTCGTTGAAATTTAATTTATTCGTAATAATTTAAAATAAAAAAGGTGTTTAAGCAATTACAAAAATAAAAATTGAAGATTATAATAAAGAAAAAATAATGGAATATCTCTTTGACGTTACTGAACTGGCTGTTGAAACATCAGATTTGGACAGCAGCGAAGATGTGGAAATTATTTTCGGGTTGTTGGAATGCTGCGAAAGTTTAGATTCTTTACCAAATCTCATCTCAAATTCATCTCAATCTCAAATTCTCATTTTCCTGGTACTTTATAAGTAAAAGTTCCACTAATTCTTTATTCCACATTATATTTTATTTTACGAAATATTTTCGATACACAACACTTTAGAAGCCGAATATGAATAAAACAAATTAACAAGAATACGAACGATAGCAAAAAGAAATGTCAAAAAATATCTTGAAAAACGAAAACCGTGCAATTTTTGCACGCAACATTGCATGCAAAAATTGCCTCGTGTAAATTGCCTCTTATTCAAACCTGGTTTTAATTTTAAAACCCTAAACCCGGATTTGAAAAATACGTTTTTTGAAGTATTCGAAAACCGGGTTTCTAAATAAGTCGAACATTTGACAACTCTAATCCTATTGGATCCCTGTTATAACTGGACAAATATATTTCCAAAGTTTGATCGAAATCTGAGGGAACCTCCAAATAGAATCACCTAATGGATTAGTTTATTTTTAGACCCAAACTTTAGTCCACGAAAATCTTGATAAAATGGTATTTGAAAGAAATTTATTTCACGTACATAAATTAAATAAAAGTATCAAACTTAAATGTTACGGTCAAAAATTAATATAATATTTTGCATTTGCAATTCTTGTTAAATTTAAATTAGATCTTAATTATTTTATTAATCTTTCTTAAAAACGAATTTCGAAATTTTCAAGTAAAAAACACACAAATTACAAATCAAATAATACATTTCAGTATTCTAACAATGCCAAATGTCAGTGACCGTCATTGGAATGCAATTATGCATAGTGTTCCTTCCATACACATTTGCACCATCATTACACACACTTTTAACACACACATAACACAAATATGCAAAACGTAACAGAGAAACGCTTCGAATCAAGTTGAAATAATCATATGTCACTTGGCAAGTTTCAAAAATATGTTTAGAGTAGAGAGAATAATTTTTATATGAATTAATACAAGTAATTTTCAAATTAAAGATACTAACCAACTGGCTGACATGTTGGAAATTACCATATGAATGTACTTGCTGGCATACTATAACTATCCACAATTTAATGCAAGAAAATGCAGGTCAAAATATGCAAAATTGCATGTTTACATCGTTAAGCGTAAGCCAGGAATTTGTTTTTATTAAAGAAATTGAAAAGCGACAACAATTTACATATAAAATTATTGCAATTTGACTAAATTTATATTAAAAATGGCAAAAAAAATTTAAATGATGGTACATATACCATTCGGCCGGGTGACTTAATGAAGCTAAAAGTCCGGGAGGTGGCGACACATTTTTCTCAGTGATTTCATGATAGCTGATTTTTACATATGTATGTAATAAAATAGCGGCCAGCTGGTGGCTCGACCGCAGTGCGTTTAGGCTCTAGGCCGTCCCCAACTTTTAAAAAAATCAGATAAACTTTTTTCATTTTATGATTGCTAAATTTTGATATAGTAACAAATAAGGATTTCAAAAATGATAGTCAGCTTGCTGGGTGCTATTGTTTTATACGTCAGCTGATCGTGTGAACATTAGTGGAAATATCCACAAAACGCCCCACAGATGGGTAGAATGTTAAGACCGACCACTATTAACTTTCGCCCAGTAATTTTTTTCCCAACACACATACCCCATATCTCACCTCACTAAATTTGCTCCCACAGCTCTAACTGTCCCAAGGATGCCCTATCGGAGTCAAATGTATGACCGACCCCCAATATTTTTTCAACCCCAACATTTTCTCAGAACATACCTCATACAAAATAACATTTTTTAAAATTTGCTCGCACTTCTCTAACTGTCCCTACATGAGTTAAATGTATAACCGACCACCAATATTTTTTCAACCCGAAAATTTCTCAGAACATACCTATCCCCTATCTCCATTCTCTAAGGGGCTCTACTTGTCCCGTGTTGGCCTTAGAGTAGTCAAATGTGTGACCGACCGCTCATATTTTTTCAACCCCAACATTTTCTCAGAACATACCTATCACGTATCACCACACCCTAAGGGTGCTACCACACAAAAGTACATTTAATTCCTCTAGTAGCAACCCTGGGATAGTTATAGCAGAGCGGGTGGTAGCAAATTTTATAAAAAAATCAATTTTGTATGGGAGCTCCATTAGTGAGTTTAGAGGGGGGGTAGGTAAGTTCGAAAAAAATTTACGGGGCAAATTAATTGGGTTCGTTCTAACATTTTACCCGACTAGGGACGACTCCGAATTTTTGGGCTTTTTATGGATATTATACACAATTAGCTGACTTACACAGAAAAAACTAAAACCAGGTTTCAATTAAAAATGTTATTGAATCAATTAATATTTTAATTTTACGACTGAAATGATAGTATTAACTAAAAAAAATTTGCAGACAGTTTATTAAAACTCTTTCAATTAAAATAATAATAATATCAATTAAAAGAGTTATTGTTTTTCTTTACAACCTCAATTAAAAAGTAACGTTAAATTGATTAAAACTTTAATTGAAACTTGAGAAGAAAACAATGGTAGTTTTAATTGAAAACTCGTATTTTTTTATTTTTGTTATATGCCCCCCATTAAATAAAAAAAGAAATGTAGGTTTGTAAATTAAATTGACATTTTATTTATAATAAAATTAAAGCTTTTTAATATAAAAATGTATTATAAGAAAACAAATAAAAGTAAAGACAAAATTTTTGTTTGGCTTGTCTTGTCTTCAACTTGTTCTTGTAATTGAATTGCTTTCTTAAAAAAATCACACACAACTTTAAAATGATAGTTTAATGACACTTATACTTATCGAAAATTTAATTATTTACAAAAATAATAGTTTAATTGTCCTTTTTCGATCTTTTTTATTTAAATCCACATGTGCACTTTTATTACCACAGATAAAACACGAAACTAAATTAAGTTTTCGTGCGTACACGAATATCTCAACAAAAAGAGTGTTGCAAACTCTAGTGAAATAACTACGATTTTGCGTGTATTTGAAATCGGTAAGCTATTCAACTTATTAAAAGTTAATCATTTGTTTTGCTTTTTATTTACAAATTAAATAATATATTGATATAATTAAACCTTTGTTTGATTATTTAATCTAAATAAAATTAAAAAAAAAAAATAGTGTGCCAAATTTTTAAAAATTTTGTTTACATGTTGTCAACACTGTGTGGATATATTAAAAATTTAATAAATTTTTTAATTGATTCAATTAAAAAATTGTTTAAATTGCCATTGATATTCAAACAATCGATTAATTAGATATTTTTGGCCCATAATTTTTTCTGTGTATAAAGCAACAGTACACAGACAAAGTACTGCCTATACGAAATTGCAGCAATCATAAAATTAAAAAATTACATGTAAATTTTCGAACATCCCTTTTTGGCCAAACTCCGAAGCCGAATATTCGGTCGGACACTATTGACTGATCGTTTCCTGGCAAGAATAAATTTCTTAAAAACAATTCAGCTAAGTCTTATCCAAAGATTTAGGAAATATTTGGCCACACAGAGAGAATTTTCGTGGAAGACGAAATGTGAACGAAACGAAAAATTAATGAAAAGCTTCACACTTTTTATGAAACTAGTTTTTTTAATAAAATTTCTTCATTATGAAAACTTGTGTTAGTATAATGAAAAGTTTCAATGGACGAGTACCAGTGTAACTTCATTGCTTCTGTGCAAAAATTCGTAAATATCACGCAGATAATAATCTCAGTGCATCCGTTATAAAAGTTAGGATAGCTGAACCTACTCTTAGTAGTTCTATAGAATTTATTCTTGCTGATGTAAAAAAAAATAAAACATTTTGGATTTAACAAAGCGAGTCTTCCTATCTTAATGAAATTCGGAGGTGATAGAGAAAAAATAAGGGTCACGTGCTTTTTAAGCGGTTTAATCTCATGTTTATCCCATTTCATCTTCTTCATCTTTGGGTTTATTTTAAAGAAATTTTAGACAAATGGGGTATCAAATAAAAAAGTGTTTGGAGATGAATTGACTGGTATACAGTGTTGCCAGTGGGTTTTTCAAAAAATACCTACACTAAGCAATAAAAATCCCTTTTCTCCCTACATTATCAAATTTTTTCCTCTACAAAAATCGCTACGAAATTTTTTACATTTTTATAAACTAGATTAGATTAGATCAGAAGGCACTATGCACCGCGACCAATGTAGGTCTTTTGAGCTGCCTAAAGTTACCTACAGATTCAAGCTACCTATAAAGTCAATTATCCTATTAGACAAAATGTTCGCGATGTCACAAAGCCTGGGACATTCGCAGAGAACATGCTCCGAGGTCTCAGACACCATCTCACAAAACCTACACATATCCCTGTCTGATTGACCCTTCTTGTGCAGATGGTATCTGAGATTACAGTGTCCAGTTAAGTACGACGATAGGGTCCTCAAACCCCCCCCTTTCAAGCGACAAGAGTCGCCTCGACCCCCTACTGGAAAAAGAGATCAATCTTTTAGCCTGGCGCTGACCAGGAGAGTTTTCCCAGTAACCAGAGAATTCAGACTCTCTCCATGCCCTGAGCCTTTCCCTAACATACCCCACAGGTATATAATATATATATATTTATAAACTAAATATGCTTTGAAATTTTCATAATTTCGACGACAATTCCAATTATTTTCAAAAATTAATATCCAAATGCTACTATCGAAAATTTGTTCGAAAATTATTTGAAAATAGAAATTTGTTAAATTTTCCAAAATATTTTTTTAGAATAGATTTAAAATTGTCAATATTTGGAAAAAAAAAAATCATGCCAGCTATCAAAAAGTTTAATTTCATACTAGCGGTTTCTATTTCATTTTTATTTGGTGTTTTTTTACAAAACCCATCAAAAATTGTATTGCTTTTCGTCGGTGAAATTTAACATTGGTTTTTCGTAGGTGGGAAGCTGTTCATAGAATGCTGCACAACAACTTCCAAAGGATAACTTTCTAAATAACTTCCAAAGAGATTGGTAGTTAAAAAACAAACAATCTTCTATTAAAATGACAAATTATAAAAAAACTAATTTTTTCTACTGAAATATCTCTCAAAATATAATCATTATAAAAAAAAATTAAGAAATAACTGTTTTTGAAAAGATTTGCATTTTTTGGAAGAAGTACGTACATTTTGACTTATTTGAAATATCTGTCCCTTTTCCCCTACGCCGTTATTTTGAAGGCAAAAAAACCTATATGTAGGGATTTTCCCCTACTTCTGGCAACACTGCTGGTATATGAAACATGTCCGAAAACTTTGAAGTATGTTTGTTATTTATTAAAAAAAAAAAAATGTGTTTTAAGCAGGCACGTAGCTAGGGGGGGGCTTGGGGGCTAGAGCCCCCCCGAAATGATTTGATAAATTTAAAAACTTAATACAATTCGTTAGAAAGTAACAATGTTATTGATAAATTTAATATAAAAATATTTATTTTTGACTTGGATCAAATAGGAAATAGTTTTATATGGTTCGAATCTTAAATTTCGTTAGAAAACATCGCCTGAAAATGGGCGGCTATCATTGTTAGAGTCGATTTTCGACAAAAAGCAATAAATAAAATCATTTCATAAGAGTCTTTGACTTAAAATATAATCAATGCAAACTAAAAATTAAATATGTCTACACAAAAAAACTAAATTGAGTTTTAATTAAAATATTTGTTGATTCAGCAAAAGTTAAACTGAATTCGGTCGTGTTGATGCAATTGTAGTAACAACTAAAATAATTTGTATCTATTTAATTAATATTATTTTCAATTACATATAGTTTTATTCACATCTATTAAAAATTTAATTAAATATTGTTTACTATTGGAAAAAATTACAAAATTTTAAAAAAATCACCAAAATTGTAAAAAAATCCCCCAAAATTTAAAAAAATCGAGACCATTTGAAAAATCGCAAAATTTGAAAAAAAAAATTGCCAAAATTTAAAAAATAATCCTTAAAATTGCAGAAATTTAAAAAACTCCCAAAATTAACACACAAATTTGATAAAAATTTAAAAAAAAATCACCAAAATTAAAGAAACACGAATTTTCAACTTTAAACGATATTTTTAATTTTGGCGACTTTAAATTTTTGCATTTGTTTCAATGTTGTTATTATACGTTATAAAAACTGAAATTTTTTTTATACCAAATTCATTTTCAATTAAACAGTTAATTGAAAGTAAGTTGAAATCGAACAAAATTTTAATTGAAATTTTTTTGACAATGATTTTTTCTGTGTATTTTGACATAGTCTTTTAAAATGGAGATACCACTAAGACTCAAATTAAGTTTACCTGTGCCGTTTTTTTAAGACATTTTAAAGGGTTTTTATTTAAAAAATTGATTAAAGACAATTTGAAAAGCGTTTGAAATTGTCCAAAATATAAATCAAAGTAAATTGGAAATACATAATTTAGTTTAAATAAGACCTAGGCGATGTCAGGTATATTTTAAAATTTCCAATTTTATATTTTTTCTTTATTATTATTTCTTTCAGACTATAATATATAATATATATGAAAAAGGGGGGAAAAATAGTGAATAATTTGTTAAAATAATTCAAATAAGTGGCAGCCGGGGGTCCACGACATAGTGTCAAAATGGTTTTCAAAATGTGTGTTTTCTCGAGCATTTTAACGCTGCTTTTAAATAAGTCTAAATTTCCTAAACTTTAAACATATTTTCATACAAAGATGTGTTAAATATCACCACCAATTTTAAAATAGATACGTTTTTTCATATATTTTTGCTGCTTTATCACCTATCCGAATTTCATTAATTTTAAAGGGAACCCATCGGAAAAGCTTCCTTATAAGTGTCAGGCAAATTGTATAGGATATTTGCTTTTAATTTGTTTTTTAGACGGTTATAAATCTTTAATTTCCCGAGTTAAAACGTTTGCATAAAATAATACATTATGCACTTATAAGGTTTTGTCTGCCAGTGGACATAATTATATAAATTCATATATAAAATTAATTTCGTAGAAAAAATTTAATATGATGTCATATATAGCTGCGTATAATTATATATTGCATTTAGAATGAATAAAACTAATCCAATTAATAATTACGTTATATTTATATATCTAGACATTGCAAAATAATATATATATTGATACTATATCATATTTAAAAAAACACAATTTTATTTTAGATAAAATTGCAGAGTCGCACTAGTAAATTTATCAATTATATTTTGGATGTAAATATGTATTACATCAATACAATAGTACAATTTATTGCATCATTTTGTGTATAACTTTATGCACAAAATTTACCCCAATTTTTGTCTTTTGAATTGATTTCTTTCTGGTTCTTAACCCTAAAAAAAATTTGTTTCATTTGTAACATTATGAGTTCTTAATTTAGTCTAAGATTTTTTTCAATCTAAAACTCTAAATTTAGTTTCAACGTTTTTTCCGTGTTTGTTATTTAATGGTGTAAGTTAATAAACTCCACAAAATCTTCATTTTCATTATATGCATTATTTTTTATTTTGAATATAATAAAATATCCAAATGCTATGGAATTTGTTACAAATTATAAAGTTGTAAACCTTTTGCAAGTGGCTTAAGTCTAAAAGTATTAATAGATATTTCGGATTTTCATGACGTTTTAAAATCAAAAACCGGATGCAACTATAGCTTATTTTTTATATATCAGTATCAGTTCAGACATAAATTTATACCGCTATATAAAAATTTAGGAAACAAAAAAAAAAAAAAAAAGCTGTTACTCTAGTGTGCAAAAAAAAAAATATATATAATCAAAATAAAAAATCGAAAAGCCCCCCCCCCCCCCCCCCCAAAACAAATTCCTAGCTACGTGCCTGGTTTTAAGTGACATTAAAACTGGCGCTTTGTTAAAGAATTATAATTCGACTTAGCAAAAAAAAATATATACCTATAGTTAGCCTATTTTATTTAAGCAAGGGGTGTCAAAGTCTTTTCCGACATTCGTAATTGTTCGGCTTTTATGCCTGAAGAGCTTCCTTCACCTATATTTAAAAAAAAAAAAAATATTTGAAACCTTGACATACTGCATAGGCAATATGTATTACGAGGGCGGTCACAAAATTAGCCGAACCGACTTATAGATGACTTCGGTGAAAAGTGGAAACCATATAGGTATAAAATTTGTATTAAGTTTCAAGTCGCCACATTGTTTAGGATTTTTTTTTGAGCCTTCAAAATAAACGTTCCCAGTGAATTTGTAAACATTAAAAAAAAAAAAATTAATTAAAGTTCGAATTGCTTTATCACGTACCTTATTCGCCAGATTTAGCTCCCTCGGATTATTTTCTATTTCCAAACTTCAAAAAATGGCTCCTTGGTAAAGATTTGACAACAATGAAGAGGTGGAGTCTTCGGTTGATGGCTATTTTAAGGAGCTAGATAGTTCTTACTATAAACAGGGTATCAAAGCTATTGAATATCGCTGGGGTAAAGTACATTTTAGTTCATTTCGTTCACGAACTATTTCATTTTTAAACTATCTTTTCTAATTTGGCATTCATTATATTCACAATTACCATTTGCAATATACCTATAACCTTAAAAAATTAAAAAAACTGGCGAATGAGCAAGTGAACGAGAAAAACGAACTAGTTCAATAATGAACTCTAAAGTAAAAAACTTTTAAAAAACACTTTTTAATTCAAATTTAATAGAAGAAATAATATTTTATAATTAAAACACATAGGTATTAGGTATTAAGTTGGAAAATATTAAAAAAAAAAAAAAGCAATTAAGCTCAAAAATCTTAGGAAAAAGTTTTAAAGCTCAAAAAGCATAAAAGATCAAAAAAGGAGCAAATATAATTTGCCTTCTCATGATTTTATACTTTCTAGCATTTT